>JBBPBX010091108.1:0-13995 GCA_038048925.1 Garcialebias charrua
AACACAACGTTCTCCCAGGGGTTGCCAACAGACGTAGCCCTGGAACGGCCAGCAGTAGGGCCCGCGGCGGAGGCAGCACCAAAATGATTCCTTGAGGGGAGTGTGTATGTGTTAATGATGTATGCTTTGAAATAAAACAAAACATCAATCTGTTAAGATCTCAAAAGTTAACCCAGTTGGTAACGAGACCCAGAACGACACAAAACAAAAAAGGTGCAAAAGTAACAGTGTTTATTATTTACAATGGGGACAGTGGCGGACTTAGACATTTTGGGGCCCCACACAGCAAAATCAAAAGTGTTAGATTTACAGTGTTGGTGTTGTCTGTTCAAAATCTGTAGTCAATTCAACACTTCTTTGGTTTAGATTAACAATATGAGTGTTAGTTTACCAAAAGAGTTGTTGTTATTCTGAGGAGTTAACTTTGTCAGGTTTAAACCAACACCTGACCGAGTCACTCCCAGTACCAGTAGGTGGCGGTAATGCGACCTCAACGCTTTTTGCCAACCGCCAATAAAACCTCATCAAGAAGAAGAAGAAGTCACTCCCAGAATTCAATGTGTGTTTTTTCAAAAGCGGGAGCATCAAGTCTGGAGCATCGTGACAAAGTACCGTAAGTTTTTGCATGTATATTTTTTATGACTGCATTAATTTTCCCTTTTCTCAATATACATGGTGTGCTTAACGTTGCGTTTGGATATCATGGTATAAATTTAAAAAATGCAACGTTTGCTAGAGGCTAATGCTAACGCTAGCTTAAGTGTCCTAACACGATTTTTCCGGCTAACCAAACATTAAAACTGTTAGAAAAATCTGAAGGCCATCTGAGTTAAGATGTTTAGCTGTCATGTCATTCTCTTCATATTCTAAGCTTTTTATGGCGTGATGTATCGAGAGTGAGAGCGTGCTCGACCGGGGGTTTTAGCTATGTGAGAAGCTAATGCTAACGCTAGCTAAAGTTTTCACGAGGTTTCCGGCTAACCCAGGGGTCTGCACCTATGGTCTGCACCCTGCAGCTCTGGAGCCACATGCGGCTCTTTGCTCCCTCTGTAGTGGCTCTTTCAAGCTTAGACCAAAACGAACACAAACTAGAATTTTATTGGTTGTTATACAAACATCAATAATTTTAGCTGTTTTCCTAGCATTTATTTTGTAAATACTTTAACTTTTTGCTTTATTTCTATACAGTACTTAATTTTTTTTCCACAGTAAAAAAAAGGTCTGCATAGTTTATAGTTTTTTTTTTTTTAACATTTCCTCCTCTTTATAATAATCTGGTCTTTTCATCAGCTTAAATTGTAAAAATGTCAAATGTTAAAAATCATTAGATATTTTTAGCTTTAAAATGTCACCCCTACTGGTCACAAAAGTCTTCTCCAACAAACTTTAAGTAGCCCGCAGGCCACTAGTTGATAACCACATTTGTAGCAGGTTGTTGCGGCTCTGGACACATTGAATTTAGTGAACGAAGACACAAAAATGGCTCTTTTGATCATAAAGGTTGCAGACCCCTGGGCTAAACAAACATTACAACTGTTAGAAAAATCTGACGGCCATCCGAGTTAACATGTTTAGCGGTCATGTCATTTTATTAGTTGTTTTTATTTATTTACTTTAACTTTTGGGATAACAAATAATAAATTAAGCTTGTTAGTGGAGCCAGCGCCATAGAGCTCCACGCAGCTCAGTGTTGAAACAAATTAAAACTAGTTCTTGTTAAACTTAGTGCCTTAAACGCATCACAACAGACACGAACTACCATACACGGTAAGCACGTTTTCCTTTCACCACTTCATCATTATCCTCACTTTTTCTACCCTTTTTTGTCTTCATCTCTTATCCTGCAGCTCCACCTGTGACGTGAGCGACAAGGCAACACAACACGCCTCTGGCGCTGAGTGGAACAACACAACAGGGTTGCATACTTCATCAGCTTAAAGGTAATTAGGTGTTCAATGCCATGAGTTTTTATAACTTTACTCAATGTTGCAGCTACCCATGCATATAAAAAATAACTACTGTCATGTTTATATCTTCAAGCAATGTTATATTGTCAAACTGTTTGTATTAATGGGTGTCGGTGCTGTTAGCCGCCATGCTGGGCTCTAGTAACCATGTAACGGGGCTGGCTCCCATTGTTCTGGTTGGCATGACTCCTAAATATAATGAGAATCAAAGAAGCAAGTACACCAGTGGGAGTCCACAGTCCATCTCATGCGAGTAAAGCAAAGCTAAATTTTACTGTCTACACAACGTATGCTGTAAATGATATCAATTGTATCTGCCTTATCTTTTTTCTTTAATAGGACATCATGTTGGTGAAGGTGAGATTTGGAGAAACGCAGAAGTATGTCAAAGTGGCTGAGGCTGAAGGTCGTTATGATGACTTCAACACATTTCTTCAGAAAGGTTAGCATAAATTTTCATGTAGTCCATAATGTTTAAATGGACTACTTGCTGTAATACCTGTTGAATTTATGTGATAATGTCTTATGGAGTTGTGTTAATAGCAGCTAGTTGTAATGACCTCTGAACAAAAATTACAGAATAACTTAGTTAGGTTTACTAAAAGTGTTTTAAAAATTCTGGAATTTTTCTTCATTGCTCTAAATATACTATTTTTACCATCTTAACAGATCTTCCACTTGAAACTGAGCACTTAACAGATGAATCAGGGACAGAAGTCGATGCAGATGTGTTTGAGGATCTTTTGCAAGCAGGGAACCTTACTGTTAGGGTGACAACCGAGAAGTCAACAGGTGAGGTTCAGCATAGTTGGGGAAGGAGCTCATAAATGAGTACTGTATTTGTAACTAATTTTTTTTTTGCACTTGTACATTTTTTCTACTGTTTCCAGTTGTGCTTCAACATGATTTGTCATCTACTTCGTTGGAGTCAACCATGTCAGAAAGCTCATCTGTGTCAGTTTCTGGAGACTCCTTGCTAGCATCCTCTGATTCATCTGGTGCCACAGTGATTGTTCACACAAACGGAGGGATGACAACACATCCTGAACGAGAAGCAGCTAAAGAGGTGTGCAGCTTTTGTAACAAATGATGTAAAATATTACGTACAAAAATAATTTGCTGTTAAACTGATGATGATGAACATTGATGGAAATTCTGACTTTGTCATGCTTA
Organism: Garcialebias charrua; assembly: GCA_038048925.1. Lineage (NCBI taxonomy): Eukaryota > Metazoa > Chordata > Actinopteri > Cyprinodontiformes > Rivulidae > Garcialebias > Garcialebias charrua. The sequence continues at coordinate 3,141 of JBBPBX010091108.1, forward strand.
ATCTTATAGATGGTGAGAAATGCTCTCCAGGCTAAACCTGGTGAACAAGTTATTTTGGATGAACATGATGAACTGAGAACATTGATGGCACAAGATAAAGGTAAGTCGTTAATTTGGCTCTCTTCTCTTTTAAATATGAGTTGTGTATTATCTGAACGTGTCTGTTATTTCCCCCCTAGGCTGGGACTGTGACCTCTCACGCATTCTGCTGTTGCTTCAACTTCTTCCACCTACCTCCAAAGGCCACAGGAAGAGTACAAAAATCAGCTCATGTCAAGCTGTGGACCATGTTGTGAGATCTTTACAGGTATGCAAATCGTACTGTATTCAGTTATTCAGATCCTATATCTTGTGCTGAAGCATTTTCTTATTGGCTTTGTTAGCTATTTGAATGTAGCTGTTCTCTATTTTGTGATTTTTATTATTTCTCTTTACATTTTGTCAAAGATGGGAGCCAGTGTCGAAACCTTCCTTGGTGGTGTGCAACCAGGACAGCCCTTCCTCCTGTGTGTTGGAGAAAACAAGAGCAACATCCAAATATACTACATCATCATTGATCACAAGACCATCCCCTGCAAGGCAGAGAACTCTTGGGGTGCATCTTGTTCATTTCCATAGAGACACTGCTTGGACTAATACTGCGGACAATGTGGACACTCAGAATGTTGCTTCAGCTTCTTCCACCTACCTCCAAAGGCCACAGGAGGAGTGCAAAAATCAGCTCATGTCAAGCTGTGGACATGTTGTGAGATCTTTACAGGTATGCAAATCGTACTGTATTTTATTCAGATCCTATATCTTGTGCTGAAGCATTTTCTTATTGGCTTTGTTAGCTATTTGAATTGTTCTATATTTCATGATTTTTATTATTTCTCTTTACATTTTGTCAAAGATGGGAACCAGTGTCGAAACCTTCCTTGGTGGTGTAGAACCAGGACAGCCCCTCCTCCTGTGTGTTGGAGAAAACAAGAGCAACATCCAAAGATACTACATCATCATTGATCACAAGACCATCCCCTGCAAGGCACAGAACTCTTGGGGTGCATCTTGTTCATTTCCATAGAGACACTGCTTGGACTAATACTGCGGACAATGTGGACACTCAGAATGAAGTTAGTGAGCCGTCTACTTCACAGGCGGCCAGTACAAACTTTCCTGTAAGTACTCCACCATCTACCAACAACAATAATATATTGAACGGGTGTGCCTCTGTTGTCGCACAGTTGCAAACATCTGGTGTTGCTGAGAGCATCGTTCAAGCAATGGTGGGTTCCATGGAGGAACTTGTTAATGACATTCATTGGGAAGTAAGAGAGGCAGTTCTCAGCTGTACTTGAGAAATTCAAACTTGGTTGTATTTACCTGGACCATTGAGAATTAACTTTCTTGGTTGTATTTACTTTATCTTGAGGAACCTCCCCCCAAAATGTAATTCCGTGTTGATGAATATACAAGTTGTGAGTCTTTTTCACTCACAAGACCTGAAAACTCATGGCTCTGATGACATCCTAAAGCCACTTGTTGATGATCTTAAAAGGTTTGAAACTCAAGGAATTGAGGTGCCTTTCTCAGACTCTCCATTGCTTGGTTCTGTTATACAAGTAATGGGTGACAACCTTGGTTGTGTTAGCCTGATGCATGCTCAATAATCCAGGTAGAAAAATCTAAAAAAGCTAAGTCTGGTCATCTGGACATTAAAAAAACAAAAAAAACAAAAATGTAGACACATTTCGTCTTTCGTCCGAAAGACTTCTTCAGTCTGAGAAGCTGTATTCAGCTCAGTCTTATAAATAGCACCCTCTCACAGTGGATCAACCAGTTGGCTGATGACAGTTGAAACCAGCTGCTCACATGATCAAGGAGGACCATCAGCCTAACGATGGATCGTTGGCACCCTGATGGTTGTTTGCTGTTCACAGAGGGCTGAGTGATACTAGCAATAACAGCATTGTAAGAGGGGGACAGTTGAACCCGGAGGCCTCCACCTCTGTTGAATGATGGACGGTTTCTTTTCACAAAGATGGCCTCCTTTACTCCTCTCTCAAACCATCGTTCCTCTCTATCAAGGATGTCAATCAATCAATCAATCACCTTTATTTAACCAGGTAGAGCCCGTTGAGATCGAGATCTCTTTTACAAGGGTGACCTGGTCAAGTGGTCAGCAGCACACGTCACATTGGCAATAGGCATTTGCACTTATCAAAAGAAAATAAAGAAAACTACAATCACAGTAAACAGATGTTGACAGTTCAAAACCAACAGGATATGACAGATTTCTATATACATTATATACAAAACAAGCAGACAGACCTCGGTTGGGTAAATAAAGTTAAAAAAATCAACAATGACATGTATATTGGATAAGTAATGGTTAGAAACACTGCAATGGTCACTTGTAGAAGTCACATTTAAGTCATTCAGAATGCTATAACTGTTAATTCACATTTAAAAGCCACTGCGACGTTGTGTTTAGAACAGTGGCTTTTAAACCCCAAAATACATTACGGCAAAGACTGGTTCATCCCAAAGATCCAGTCCCCCAGCACAGAGAGAGTAATATTGTGTATGCTGTTCAGTGTCAGGAGGGCTGTGATCAGTCTTATATCGGGGAAACTAAACAGCCAATGGCCAAAAGGATGGCCCAGCACAGAAGATCAACATCATCAGGTCAGGACTCTGCGGTCTACACTCATCTCCACGCCAGCAGTCACTCTTTCAGGGATGAAGATGTTCACATCCTTGATAGAGAGGAACGATGGTTTGAGAGAGGAGTAAAGGAGGTCATCTTTGTGAAAAGAAACCATCCATCATTAAACAGAGGTGGAGGCCTCCGGGTTCAACTGTCCCCCTCTTACAATGCTGTTATTGCTAGTATCACTCAGCCCCTTGTGAATAGCAAACAACCATCAGGGTGCTAACGATCCGTCGTTAGGTTGATGGTCCTCCTTGATCATTCGAGCAGCTGGTTTTGGCTGGGGTGCTATTTATAAGACTGAGTTGAAACAGCATCTCAGACTGAAGAAGTCTTTCAGACGAAAGACGAAACGTCTATTTTATTTTGCTTTGTTTTTTGAATGTCCAGAGGACCAGACTTAGCTTTTTTTTTTTAAAGATCAGATTGGTATGTTTGTTTGTACTGAACAGAAATTCCTATTTTCAGAAAAGTCACTAACATCTTTGTACATGATGACCAAGCTTTCATTTTGACTTGCAGAGTGGCTACACTTTATTTGATTATCATTTTAATGCATACTGTATCAATGAGAGAGCAGATTCATTTTCCGTTTTTCCAGTTAAGGACTTGCTTTATTACAGACCCTATGACAAGCAGTTTTCTAATGAGATGTGTGAAAAACATATATTGTGCCACATTTTATTTGACTTTTGTTGTTGCAAACCCATGTTTTATATAGTGCTTGTTTAAAATAAAAGTAGATTCTAAAATTGCAACTTGTGTGGTTTTCATAACTTTAAGATTTTGGAAGTTTGGAAGTGAATTTGTGAATTATTAATGGCATTGACAACCAGTAGTATTTTAAAAATTCATTTAACACTTTCCATCGAGTTAATATATTTTGAACATTATTCAGTGTTAAATTAACACATAGATTGAGTTAAATTTCAACACTACAATGTAGTGTTAGGTAAATTCAACACTGACTTGTGTTAAATTTCAACTCCCTAGAGTGTTGTTTTAACACTACAACGTTTAACACTTTTAAAAGTGTTATTTTAACTCAATCTAGGGTGGACCTATATAGACACTTCGAAAGTGTTAAATTTAACTCTATAGGAGTTGAATTAACACTTCCGAATTTGCTGTGTGTGGATATTTTTTCTGCTACCAGTGTGTAATTATATGGCTCTAATTTACTGACTGTTGGCCTGGATGAAACATTTGAGATAAAATTCGATTTTTTATAATTTATTTTCGTAGCGCACCCGAGGCTGTTTGGAAAATGTCAAACCGAAACAATTTAAATCCAGCAGATTTGACCATTTCGTGAATTGATTTAGGAACTGTTAAGCTCAGGAACACTTCTGATATAACGTCAGCTAAGAAATATATTTTTTCTCAGCAAAGAAATAATAGTTTTTTACCTTGTTTTCTTGAAAATTCCTTCGTGGCGGCAGCCATTTTAACTGACGACGTCAGTCGACGTCGTTCAAAACTCCGCCTTCTGTTCTCTGATTGGTCCGGTCAAAAATCTACCGGAGAAATCCTTGTCTATGGGAGAAGTCCCAGACCCTAGTACGAAGCGAAGTGAAGGACAAGGGTCTGGTTTTAACCAGGCTACAGTTCTGATGAACATTTTTGAAAGACTACTCAGAGGTGAGATTCTAAAGCAGACCAAACATCTTTTAGATCCCATGCAGTTTGCTTACAGGCCTCACAGAGGGGTAGAGGATGCAACACTTACTCTGCTCAACCTGCTTTTTAAACACTTAGATTCTAATGGGACACATGTCAGACTTCTGCTTGTAGATTTTTCCTCAGCTTTTAATACAATCCAACCTCATATGCTAACGGAGAGACTTGTTGAACAGTTTCCTCTGGGTAACAATGGGATGGGCTGGATCTTAGCTTTTTTAAGTAACAGGACACAGAGAGTAAGAGTGAATAACTGTCTCTCTGATTTTGAGCACTCTTCCACAGGGTCACCTCAAGGATGTGTACTGTCACCTCTGATTTTTATTTTATACACAAACATGTCAGAGCAAACATGACAGCAGGTTCATTATAAAGTACGCAGATAATTCTGTTATTGTCAGTCTGCTTAAAGGAAATGAAAGTAGACATGTGCAGGTGACTGATGACTTTGTTCAATGGTGCGAGGATTCTTTCCTCAAACTAAACATTGATAAGACAAAAGATATGATCATTGATGTTAGGAGGAAAACTCACAAGCACAAAGACACTTTAATCAAAGGCCAAGCCATTTCATTGAGAGAGTGCAGTCTTACAAATATCTTGGGACAGTCAGAGATGATGAATAAAACTTTGAAACCAATTTTGACAAAGTATATAACAAGCACCTGTTTTGTCTAAGGAAACTCTGTCAATTTAATATTGACTGAACCATGATGACCATGTTTTATCGTGCTTTTATTGAATCAGTTTTATCTTCTCCTTGGTCTCATGGTTTGGTCAAGCAACGCTGAAAGAAAAGAGCTCCTTGCAGCAGGTTGTTAAGCTGTCGTCTAAACTGATCGGAGGAATCCAAACATCAGTTACATCCCTGTACATTAGCCAGGTACAGCAGATAGCTTCTTCTGTTATAAAATGTTTTTCACCCTCTTCACAGGGAGTTTCAGCTTCTTCTTTCTGATCGGAGGTTTTTATGTTTATGTTTATGTTTATTAAATTTGTTCATTTTTTTACAAAAGAAATACAATACAAGACAATCCCATTAATGATACGTACACAATGTAAAAAAATGAAAGGTAGCAGAAAGAAGAATAAATCTTATTATATCTGCCCCTTTTTTCAAACAATCAGATTAAACAATAATAATCTTTCACCAGCAGTACAAAATGACTAACTCTTTCTAATTTTCTAATACTAATACATAACTAATAATTGATACAATACACATTATGCTAATTCATATATATTTTTTCAACAAATTCCTTTTGATCATTTTCTTAAATGTAAACAGTGACTTGGCATTTTTAACTACATTCTCCAAGCCATTCCATAATCTAATTCCCTGGATTGAGGTAGAACGTCCCTTCAAGCTAGTTCTGAATTGTGGTTTTACAAACATCTCTGTCCCCTTAAGATTATAACAACTTTGTCTTTTAACAAAATTCATTTGGATATTTAAAGGTAAATCGTTATTTTGAGCCCTATACATAATTGATAAAATATTATAATCAACCAAATCATGGAATTTCAATAATTTCAGTTGATAAAATAATGTACTGGATGGATGACAATAATGTTTTCTAGTGATAATTCTTACAGCTCTTTTCTGTAATACAAAAATAGGCTTTGTGATTGTTTTACACGCTTTCCCCCAAACATCAATACAATAGATTAAGTGTGGAACAATGATTGTGTTATACAACAAATACAGAGCTTTATCATTCAATAGGTCTCTGACCTTGTACAGTACTGCAATCGATTTAGCTATTTTTATTCTTACAGAATTTATGTGTTGTTTCCATGTCAGTTTGTCATCAATAATAACACCCAAAAACTTCACCTCACTCACTCTGCAAATCTCAACACCCTCAATTTTGAGTGGAACGTCAACAGTTTTCTTTTTATTACTGAATATCATGTAATTAGTTTTTTCTAGATTTAATGATAATTTATTGATTTTAAACCAAGTTTGTATTTTGGTAAATTCTGTCTTTATCAATTCCAACATTTGTTCTATATCTTCACCTAAACAGAAAAATGTGGTATCATCAGCAAAAAGTATACATTTAAGGAGTCCTGACACATTTACCAAGTCATTCACATATAAAATAAATAGCTTTGGTCCAAGCACAGAGCCCTGGGGAACTCCACATGTGATATTACAGAGGTCAGATCTTACATCATTTATTTGTACAAATTGTTTCCTATCTTTCAAATAGCTAGATACCCACTGTAATGCTGGTCCTCTAATACCATATTTGTTCAGTTTTTCTAGGAGAATGGTGTGATCAATAGTATCGAATGCTTTTTTTAAATCAACAAAAATACTGACACAATATTGTTTTTGATCGACAGCAGTTGTTATTTGTTCCATTAATTCCATGAGAGCCATTGATGTAGAGTTTTTAGCTCTGAACCCATATTGACTGTTGCTTAGAATATTTTGTTTGTCTATAAATTGATCTAGTCTGTTCACAAATAGTTTTTCAAGAATTTTAGAAAACTGTGGTAACAAGGATATAGGTCTGTAATTGTTGAACACACATTTATCACCATTTTTAAAAAGAGGAACTACCTTAGCTACTTTCATATTATCTGGAAATATTCCTGTTGAAAATGATAAGTTACATATATATGTAAACGGCTCAATAACATAGCTCATTATATCCTTTACAAACATCATATCCATGTCCACCCAGTCCTTTGATCTCTTGTCTGTAAGATTTTTTACTACCTTCATTATTTCCTCTTTGTTAGTTCCATTTAGAAAAATACTGTTTGCACAACCTGTAATTGAATGGCTCACATTATTATTTACTTTTGGTATTTTAGCTGCAAGGCTTGATCCAACATTCACAAAATATTGATTAAATCCATTGACAATTTCATTTTCATCATAAACTTCATCTTTTTCTGTTACAAAATATTTTGAAATACTAGTTTTTGCTTTATGATTCTTCATAACACTATTCATTACTCGCCATGTTGCTTTCATATCACCATTACTTTTATCTAATAATTTACTATAATATTCTTTCTTATGTTTCCTTATAATCCCTACTAATTTATTTTTATACTTTTTATATTTTTCTTCAGCGTTCTGACTTCGCAATTTCAAGAAACATGAATACAAATAATTCTTTTTTTTACAAGCATTTCTCAACCCTTTTGTCATCCATGGTTGGTCAACGATATTTCTCTTTGTATAATTTGTTTGTACACAATTTTTTTCATACAGAGTTTCCAAGATATTCATAAACTCATCATATGATCTGTTCACATCGTCAACATACACTTCATTCCAGTCTTGTTTATCTAGATCCTCTTTTAATTTTTCCAAAACTTTTTTTGATGTGTTTATGATCTTTTTCTTTGTTTTAACTGCTTTTGTGACATTTTGATCATTTTTATAGATTGTGAAAACTGGTAAATGATCACTTAAGTCGGTCGTTAAAATACCACCTATCACCTCTCCGTTTGTTATATTTGTGAAAATATTATCAATTATTGTGGCACTATGAGTTGTAATTCTTGTTGGCTTGGATATCAACGGATACATATTTAAACTGTACATTGAATTTATAAATGTACTGATGTTATTTGAATCTGTTTTATTTCCCATATCAATGTTAAAGTCTCCACACAAAAAAACTTTTTTATTAAAACTCTTCTCCAATAGCTCCAAGATTTTATCAGTGAATATTTCTATATTTGATCCTGGTGATCTATATACACAACTTATTATTATGTTTTTATCATTGGGGGCTGCCAATGCATTGTAAATGCTTGGAAGCAACCTATTGTTATCCTACCAATAAGGGTTTCTTTATTGGGGGCTGCCAATGCATTGTAAATGCTTGGAAGCAACCTATTGTTCTCCACCCAATAAGGGTTTCTTTATTTATTTATTTATTTATTATTCTTCCGTCTCCGTTAATGCGGCTCGTACCGTAACGTGCACCCCCACAAAAGTTATATCAAAACGACCGGCCCGACTCCGAGATGTGTGCTATTACTTTTCTAAGCAATCGGAGTTACCATCGCGAAATATTTTGCTAACAAAAATCGTAAATTTCCCATAGGAAATGAATGGGACTTAAGTTTTCAGAGAAACTGAGTAACATAGGGCGCCATTTTGGTTCAATATACAAGGCAATTCACAAGGCAGGTTCAATACACAAGCTAGTTAGGTGAGGCGGCCATTTTGACTCAAACAATCTAATTAGGTGAGTCGGCCATTTTGATTCAAACTAGCTAATTAGGTGAGTCGGCCATTTTGAATCAAACTAGCTACTTAGTTTAGTCGGCCAATATACAAGGCAGGTTCAATACACAAGTTCATTAGGTGAGTCGGCCATTTTGAATCAAACTAGCTAATTAGATGAGTCGGCCATTTTGATTCAAACTAGCTAATTAGGGAAGTCGGCCATTTTGAATCAAACTAGCTAATTAGGTGAGTCGGCCATTTTGAATCAAACTAGCTAATTAGGTGAGTCGGCCATTTTGAATCAAACTAGCTAATTAGGTGAGTCGGCCATTTTGAATCAAACTAGCTAATTAGGTGAGTCGGCCATTTTGAATCAAACTAGCTAATTAGGTGAGTCGGCCATTTTGAATCAAACTAGCTAATTAGGTGAGTCGGCCATTTTGAATCAAACTAGCTAATTAGGTGAGTCGGCCATTTTGAATCAAACTAGCTAATTAGGTGAATCGGCCATTTTGAATCAAACTAGCTAATTAGTTGAGTCGGCCATTTTGAATCAAATTAGCTAATTAGGTGAGTCTGCCATTTTGAATGAAACTAGCTTATTAGGTGAGTCGGCCATTTTGAATGAAACTAGCTAATTAGGTGAGTCGGCCATTTTGAATCAAACTAGCTAATTAGGTGAGTCGGCCATTTTGAATCAAACTAGCTAATTAGGTGAGTCGGCCATTTTGAATCAAACTAGCTAATTAGGTGAGTCGGCCATTTTGAATCAAACATGCTCATTAGGTGAGTCGGCCATTTTGAATCAAACAAGCTCATTAGGTGAGTCGGCCATTTTGAATCAATCAAGCTCATTAGGTGAGTCGGCCATTTTGAATCAAACAAACTCATTAGGTGAAGTGGCCATTTTGAATCAAACAGGCTCATCAGGTGAGTCGGCCATTTTGAATCAAACAAGCTTATTAGGTGAGTCGGCCATTTTGAATCAAACTATCTCATTAGGTGAGTCGGCCATTTTGGATCAAACAAGCTCATTAGGTGAGACGGCCATTTTGAATCAAACAAGCTCATTAGGTGAGTCAGCCATTTTGAATCAAACAAGCTCATTAGGTGAGGTGGCCATTTTGAATCAAACAGGCTCATTAGGTGAGTCGGCCATTTTGAATCAAACAAGCTCATTAGGTGAGTCGGCCATTTTGAATCAAACTATCTCATTAGGTGAGTCGGCCATTTTGAATCAAACTAGCTAATTAGGTGAGTCGGCCATTTTGAATCAAACCAGCTAATTAGGTGAGTCGGCCATTTTGAATCAAACCAGCTAATTAGGTGAGTCGGCCATTTTGAATCAAACAAGCAAATTAGGTGAAGCGGCCATTTGAACAAGCAAATTAGGTGAAGCGGCCATTTTGATGGAGATATGGAACTTATATTTGGTAAATGGGTAGCTGACAATGATCCCTAATAAATTTCAATTGAAAATCCAATTTCCAAGATGGCCGACAACGCAAAAAAGTCAAAATACTGTAAAATTGTCAATTTTAGTGATATTGAGCTGAAACTTGGTATGGTGATAGCTGACAATGTTTCCTATCATATTCCATATCAAAATCAAAAATCCAAGATGGCCGCCATAGCTACTTTCAAATGGCTATAACTCGGCCATCTTTATACATAGAGAGCTGAAATTTGGTGAGGTTGTAGCTGAAGACATCCTCTATCACGTACGGAAACCAAAAATAAAAATCCAAGATGGCCGCCATAGCTACATTCAAATGGCTTTAACTCGACCATCTTTATACATAGAGAGCTGAAATTTGGTGAGATTGTAGCTGAAGACATCCTCTATCACGTACCAAAACCAAAAATAAAAATCCAAGATGGCCGCCATAGCTAAGAAGAAAAAATGTCATAACTCAGCCATCTTTATACATAGAGAGCTGAAATTAGGTGATGTTGTAGCTGACGACATTCTCTATCACGTACAAAAAACAAAAATAAAAATCCAAGATGGCCGCCATAGCTAAATGACAAAAAATGCCATAACTCAGCCATTTTTAGAGCTATTGAGACAAAATTTGGCAACTTAGTAGCTGAGAATGTGCTCTAATAAACCCTGATTAAAAATTAAAAAATCCAAGATGGCCGCCTTATCTAAAAGATAAAAACACCATAATTCGGCCATTTTTAATGCTATTTAGCTGAAATTTGGTGTAATGTTAGCTGAAAGTGAACCCAAACACCTTTTACTATCATTTCAAGACTTTAATTTAGCTCTGTGA
>JBBPBX010091112.1:0-13995 GCA_038048925.1 Garcialebias charrua
TTGACTGGTCGTGAAGGACTTGTCGCGAACACACAGCTACAATGAGTTTCTCTTCCATAGTACACGACCTCGCGGGTCTTTTCTGTGTCCCACAAACAATACGTCACATAGTGCGCGCGCACCCTCGTTTCCGCGTCACATAGGGACTCTCCCCCTGACCCCCTCTCTTCTCCCCCCGACTCTCCCTGATTGGTTGACACACCAACCAATCAGGTAGAGTTGAGCGGCGTTTGAAAGTTTGAACCGCGAAATCTTCAGCATGCTGAATGCGCGGTTTGGAGGCTGAAGCCGGTTCACGTGCACGGAAAAACGCTTCCCAGCACGCTCAACACGCACGCGACCTGACGCCAGACGCCAAGACGTGGCTGGAAGCGCGTCCACCATTGACTTTACATGTAAACTGGACGCTCCTGCTGCTGAAACGCTGCTCGGTGTGACTACACCATTACTGACAGCAGAAGTAGCACAGCAAAACACATGCAGCTTTTACACACATAGATAAACCGCTGAGGTCTGCTCTGAGCAGAAATAGGTCAAATAAGATAAGAACAGGTACACTACACTCACAGAGGGGAGAAGCTGCAAGAACAGAGCACTTGTTGCTTCAAGGCCTGTTAAAAATGAAAAGAGAGTTTTTAAAGCATTTAAAACAAAAATAATCAAAATAAAATGTATGTTCTATGATTAAATGGAGGTGTACAATTACAGTATTGTGATAATGATGTGATTAATATATGTTTTGTAGGATTTTGTAGCAAACCAAGGTGTTTTTCCACAATTAGGTGAAAAGTTAAACATGGGTATTGGAGCACTGAACAGCTGTCGGAAGTCATGATCTCACCAGCTACTAAATAAGGATTTAGGAAATTATGTCACCAAACTCTGTCCGGAAGGTGGACGAGGTGTAGACGTTACCTCACCAGTGGCCAAGAAAGGCCAATCAGGACCTAACAAAGTGACATGGCCTCTGTAAAGGGGGAGTAAAAATCCCCCTCTTTTCCTATAAAAGACTGATGTTAGGGAGAGAATTGGACTGAAGATTTTTTGAAGACCATTTGGATATTACTGGACAAAGACTCGGACGCTCTGGAGGTAAAAAGAAGAAGATAGAGTATTCTAAAAAGACTCTCCTTGGACAAAAAGGAGATCTTTTTGCTTCAGCCTGGATCCCTTGCTATTTTCTTGAAAATTGGATTAGTTGCAGAGCTGGAATATAGCTTCAAATCTTGATTCAGGATTGAGGTATTTTTTTCTTACTTTTGGTAATAGCCCTTGTGGAGTTGCCGACAGAAGGTGAGATATTCCTGTTCTTGTCCAAAGGATTAAAATTAAATCAAATTTATTATAATAGCAAAAAGCCTCCTTTTGCATGGAGATTAGATGATCAGATACTCTTTTGTGTCACCCGAAGCGAGGTTGCTCGATGGAAAGCAGACGGGCCTTGGCTTATCAGTTTGTTTGAGCTAAAAAGAACACGGAGTTCTTTTGTCCTCCATCCTGCTGTTAAAGGCCTTAAAGTTTCCATTCAGCTCAACTGAGCTATGATGGATTTTTAACAAATTTTTCCATGAATTACCACATTTTCTAATGGATTAAAATTGACTATTTCTGGATTACCATTTTTTGAATGGATTTAACAATTTTGTGGAACAAACAAATTCTTTTTGATTGAATTCAACTATTAATTAAGTTACTGTTTTGGGTCATCCGAGACCGACCCCGGAGCAGGATCTGCCCACTGAAGGCTGACTGGCCTTGGACTGAGAATTTAGAAAACACAGCATACTTTCCACCTCTGAAAGTATCTTATCGGCTGACTGCTCCAAATGCGAGTCCTTGTATCTCCTCCATCCTGCTGTTAAAGACCGTTCATCAGCACCACAGAATAAAATGATGGATTAAACCTCAATTAATGGATTAAACCAAATGTTTCCCTTCTGATTGAATTAGGGATTTTTTCCTTTCTGTCAGTAACAGATTAGAAAGAATTTAAAGAGAGTTATGTGCACGGAATCAACATTCTGGAAGACTCCAGGTCTGCGCTTCGAGGCCTGAAGTTTTGTTAGTATTTGAGGAGGTGACTGTTATCTCCATCTCCTCACCGCTGTAGAGCTGAAGGTTTTCATCTGCTCGGCTGAACCTATGATGGGAAATAATTGACTCCTTTCTGAACTATTATTATTTTTTCCTTCTCGATTGGATTTAACACAAGATTTCCTGTGTGGTATTAAAAAAAAGATTTCTTCAATCTGTTGAAATACAACATTCCTGACCGGATCACAACAAGACTACCTATGGGATTATAACACAAGATTTCCTGTGTGGGATTAAAACAAAGAATATTTGTTCAGTCTGCTGGAGTGCAGACTTTTGAATGGAACACAACAAGATTACCTGGATGGATTAAACAGTTTTGATTGGATGTATAACACTTATTGTGGAAGAAACCAACATTTTTGAAAATTATACAAATTATAATAATAATAATAAACTTTATTTGTATAGCACTTTCCTACAATGCCTTGCATTGACCAAGGTGCTTAACAGGACAGAAAATATAAAACCGGTACAATAAATCAGTGAAAATAGAATTAAAAACAACAGCAATAAAAGGAGGCAATGGAAATTAAAAGCTACATACTAAAATACCAAAGTAATAAAAGTTACACACTGAAAGCTTTTTTGAACAAGTGGGTCTTCAGTCTGGTTTTGAACAGAGACAGATCAGAGGTGGCACGCAGCTCAAGGGGGAGGCTGTTCCAGGCTTTTGGACCGATAACAGAAAAGGACCGGTCTCCCCATTGTTTGTACCTTGAGCGAGGCACCTCCAGCAGGTGTTGACTGTGTAGGGATACAGCACCCTCATGTCCGTATGGGATGTGGGCCTCTCCGCATCTCTCTGAGACTCTGAGTGTTACACTTTCTTGAAACTCTCAAGGAGACAAGTGGACACTATTTTGTTACAATTATTTTGAATTAATAGACACAAATCAATCAGAAATAACTTTCTCTTTAATGTGTGTTAATTCAGAATTGATCAACAGTATACTTTTGTCATTTAATGATGATCTGTTACTTGCATGAGTTTGACCCTTCTGCTGGTTTATTTCTGCAGAACAAGCAGGCTTTGAATCTAAGGCACAAGTTCAGAGTAAACTTTTAACTTGCAGCTTCTTTTGTGTTGTCTGTGAAGTTAGCCATAATATTCTCTGTGCTCACAAGCGGCCATCTGGCCGATCCTATAAACAAGTTTTCCTACTGTCCTTCAGAGATCTTCTGCCTATGGGGATGAAAAATCCATCCGTTCTTTTGTTAAACCAACCAGTAGCCATTCAGGAGGTGGGCAGACTCCGCCCTCCATATAAAGTCTTACTTGCGTTTGGACTTTAGTGTTGAAGGGGAGAACTTTCTCAACAACGGTTTTTCTCCTCTGGAAAAGCTGGAAACGTTGTGGTCATATGTCAATTAGACCTACGTTCTCAGCCGGAGTCACGGTAAAGCCTACTGTGACTCTTTGCACTCATTTCTGAAAGAATTTGTTTTCTGAAGTTTTATTTTGAAATCCAGTCAGTGCGATTGACCTTGTTTTTTGCCGAGGGAGGCGAGTTTCCTCGTATTGTGTAGTCAGCCACACACGCTGAAGTTTCAACTGGACGGCTGTTGGACAAAACAATCCATTTGTGTGTCCAGATACTTCTCAACTCTTATCTACAGAGACGAACCGTCAACAAGGTAGAGTCGTGAATGTGGGTTGAGCGTGCGGGAGCCCAGCAGCTACTCGTGTGGGGAAAATTGTCACCCTGTCATTTCAAAATAATCAACTTCCGTTAACATAGCTTTCATTTCACTTATCTTTCATCCTATTTCTTCCTTTTCCTAAGCCAGTAAACTTTAAGTAAATGTGCCAACAGGAGCTAGAATCTCTAACTGTCTGTTTGTTTTAATTTGAATTCTTGTCTACAAGTAGTTATTAAATCAGAGCTAATATCGATACAAATGTTTAATGTACTTTTCATGATTGTCTCAATAAAAGGTCTATCTTTTGGTGGATCAACATAAGTTGAAGTCTCTTGTGAAATTACATTTTTTTGTCTAATCACATCGTTCAAAGCAATTTAATACCGGAAAAAGAGTGAACTCGTGAATTGGTGGTAGATTTGTGCAGATAAGACCTGCTCAAACCTTGCATCTAAAATATAGGTAGGTCAGTAAACTGACCCCATAAGAGTTTAATTACATTAACGGCTAGTATTTGTTTACCATATTATTACAACTGGCAGAGCGAAGAGCTCTGCCGGGCTGATGGACTTTCAAAAGTTCTGAGATGTACAGAGGGGCGAGTCCATTCAGAGCTTTGAAAACAAACAGGAGCAGCTTGAACTGTATCCTGAACTGAACCGGGAGCCAGTGTAAAGAGGACAGGACAGGAGTGATGTGTTCGTATTTCCATGTGTTGGTCAAAAAGCGGNTATAGATATATATATAGATATATAGATATATATAGATATACAGTATATATATAGTATATATACAGTAGTTATAAATATAGTTATTTATTTATATAGATACCTATATTTATAACTATATATATATATATATATATATATATATAGATATATATATATATATATATATATATATATATATATATATATATATATATATATATATTATATATATACACAAATGAAAGAGTGGAGATCAGGTGGTTCTCTATGGACTTTAGATGTTTGGACAAGCTGACAATCTGGAGAAGCTGCACATATTTACTGACCTGACCCACTTAAGTGAAGACCAGATCAGTCACCTGGGCCCTGCTTGCTGTTCTGTTGCCCTGAAGGCTGCAGGTTTGGAAGAATTTGGAGTTAATTAAGTTCTGTTTAATTTCTGTCCAGTTTTATTAAAAAGTTATTTAAATCAAACTAAGTACACAACAGAGTATTTAACATCAGGGTGGATGCTCAGTGCTTTATTTATGGTTATTTAAGTCTGCGTTATGTAACGGTTTGATGATCCTTGTCACATATTTATTTAGGTTTTTTGTGTATTTATTGTCTAAATAAATAAATAAAAAAGATTTTGTCGCTGTGTTCTTTCAAATAGAAAATTATTTCACTGCATGTTCATGAAGAATAAGACAAAGCAACAGTACTGTTCATCCAATCATCATTTTAATGTTTGCATGAAAACATGGTGACTATGAGAACATCCTGTGTTCCTGGGTTCCTCTTCTTCGGACGTAGAAGTACACCTCTGGGTGTAAAATCCTCATCGGAAGCCCATCGACAATGTTTCAAAACTAGATGCATAACACAGATAAAATGTAACACAAAGTAAGAGCTACACATAACTTATTGAAAGGGTTATACATAATTTACGATACTTTATTACAAATACGCAAAGATTTGAGAAGCAAATAGTCTATCCTTACCGGTGTTTTGACTGAGCCGACGCCATTACAACTGTGTTTACATCCATGCGCGTTCACGAGACAGCCAAGCTGTGGGGGAGGAGCTAAGGAGGCGGAGTTGCAGGTCAGCCAGAGTGCAAGGGGGAGGAGGGAGAACGGTCTCTGTTCAAAATTTTTCTAAGTTTCAGGGCTTTGCAGAAATCGCAGATAGTACCTTTAAAGAGAGTTACGTGCACAGAATCAACCTTTTAGAAGACTCCAGGTCTGCGCTTCGAGACCTGAAGTTTTGTTAGTATTTGAGGAGGCGACTGTTATCTCCATCTCCTCACCGCTGTAGAGCTGAAGGTTTTCATCTGCTCGGCTGAACCTATGATGGGAAATAAGTGACTCATTTCTGAACTATTATTATTTTTTCCTTCTCGATTGGATTTAAAACAAGATTTCCTATGTGGGATTAAAACAAAGAAGATTTGTTCAGTCTGCTGGAGTGCAGACTTTTGAATGGAACACAACAAGATTGCCTGGATGGATTAAACAGTTTTAATTGGATGTATAACACTTATTGTGGTACAAACCAACATTTTTGAAAATTATACAAATTATTGAATGGATTACAACTCAATTCAATTACAACTCAAAAACACCTAAAAGTCCAGCCTGTGGAAAGACACCTTTGGGGAGCTTTGGAATTATTTAACTCTTTAGATGCCAATCATGTAACCTGATTAAATCTGTTCTGTAGTGGAAGTGCTTATGCTGTTAATCCCCTGCAACTATCATTAAAATAACACAAAACGTACAAATCTGGATTCTTCCTTGACTCACCTTGATATTAAATGATGGAAAACTTGGTTCAAAGATAACAACAATATCACTGGAGGCTTTGAATGGTTTTATTAGCTTCAAGAGTAAAACAATAACCTGGAACCTTATTTTCCTAGGTTCTAAAACTAACTAGACCAGAAACAATTGCTATCTACAAGAGGTAAAGCTGTCGTTGATGCATGTTTCTCCGTGAGACATGATCTGACTCCATTCTGCTAAATCAGGCTATCTACGGAGTGAAAACGAGGGTGTGAGGTGCAGATGTTAGACAGTGAACAAGTCTAGGTGAATTACCTCGTCTCAGCCTTAATCCTAACTGATTAGTTACGGACCCGTTACTGGAGTAGGCTGGAGTGAGGACTTGTTGCAAAGTCCTGTGGCTACCTCACTCACGTAGAATGACACCACTTACGAGCTGTCCCTGAACGCACCGTGAAGCCGTAACAACCTGTGTAGAAGCACAACATGTTTTCAAGCAGTCTGACCGCAGGGTTCTTTCCAGATGTTTGGACCTTCAAGTCCATTTGACAGAACTTCTGGGTTTAACGTTCACCGAACAGAGTTTTTATTGAGTTTCCATCGTTTCATTTTTGGACCAATAGAAGAACCAGAACAACATCTGACCCAACATGAAGAACCGAACACTTCTGAATCACTGAGCACTTTAATAAAATGCCACGCGCGCACAAAGCCTCTCCCAGTGAGAACAAGTGGTGAAATCAAGTTTCACAATCACCCAGTTTAGTCTCTAAAATGTCTCCGTGTGTTCCTCTGTCTAAAATGGAGCTGAACTCTGAAACACTTTCGGTTTCGATTGAGCGTGTCCACATCTGTTAACTGTTTGTGCACGCACGAGCTACTACGTCCAGTGACGTCAGAGGAATCCATGGAGATCAATGACAGAGCTAGAGGGGGGTCCGGGGGGGCCAGTGCCTACATTACAAAGTTACATGGTTATGCTTTAACATACTTTTTCTTCTTCTTCTTTTTGTTTATTGGCAGATTGCAAATAACTTTCAGGTGCATACTACTACCTACTGAGCATGAGTGTGCAGCTCTTGGCCTCTTTCCCTAAATTCTAGTTTTAATATTTATGTTATGTAACTACATGATCAACACTTTTCTTACATCCTTTATCTTATCTTTATCCCCTTCACTTCCTAAAATTCCTCCTAAACTCCAAACTCTCCTGGCCTCTTTGACTTTTATTTTCAATCTCGCCCTTTCCTCTGTATATTTAATACATTCCATCAAAACATGTTCAAAATTTTCAGTTTCCCCACATTCCTCACATCTACTGTTCGTCCTTTTCCCCATCATGAACTTTGTGTCATTAAAGGTGCAGACTGCAGTTTCTGTAGAACGTAGCACTTAGAAAAAATTTCAATAGGCAAAGCATTCTGATCCCTCCCCCTCAGAGCCATATATGGCTCTGCTCCCCCTTGCTCTGCTGAAATTCAAATTCAAGCTCTGTTTTTATTGGCTGATTCAAATTCAAGCTCTGTTTTTATTGGCTGGTTACAAACTCTGTTTTTATTGGCTGGTTAACGGCGGGTCACTGTGGCTTTTTAGAAATGCTTTTAGTAACACCTGGAGAAGCAAGGGGACTATAGTTTTTTCAAAGATTACTTTGTCTAACATCAGTCTGTCAGGAGATAGTGACAAAGTGAAGAAATGTGTTAAAAATATATTTTTAGAAAACTTACAGACTGCACTACAGAAACTGCAGACTGCACCTTTAAGTAAGCTCCTCCATTGTAGGCACTCCTCGTAGTCATTAAATAATTAACAATATCAGAGTAACTTCTCGGTGACAACTTGTCTGCTTCGTCTGACATGATTTATTTCTCCAACTTATAGGGGTCAACTCCGACCACTGCTATTTTTTGTTGATATCTAGGCCTTGGTCAAGAGTATCAATATACCTAGCTCTGGTAGCTCTAGTCTGTTTATTCGCCATCTTCAGCAACTGTAAACAACAGCGCAAGCGGACGTAAACAACCGGCTTCTGCTATGAATTATGGGTAATGGTGCCAAGTCAGGAATACTGTGGATACAAGTAGTGCTGGGCGATATGACGATATATACTGTGGGGACGATAGAAACGTGTCTATCGTGCTACTTGCCTTCTATCGTCTCTATTGTTTATAAAATAATTTTATTAATTATTCATGCAAATAAATAAAGTAGGTTACGATGAAATGTATTGGTGTTGTCACTTTGCTTAAACTCAGTTTATATATGTGATGAATAAGAATAAAAAAATAACTTTCACAAAGAAGCTTCGTATTATGGTTTTGCGACATGACGGCGCTGCTTTATGTGTGACGCACGCGCGGGTTTGTGACACATGCTTTAAGTTGTTAAACTCGAGAGCAATGGAGACGCAGGGGCATGAAGCCGGTGTCACAACAAGGAGAAACAGCTGCACAGGCAGCCCAAGAAGAACTTTTACCAAAAAGAGGGAGAACGTCTGTTATTTGGGTAAATTTTGGATTCAAGAAGTCTGACACAGAGCAGAAAACGGTAATATGCAAACTTTGTCACAAGGCCGTTCCCTCGCCCGACGCCAACACAACCAACACAACCAAACCACAACACAAACCAAATACTAAATTAATTGTGGTATATTGTGATATCGTTATTGCGATATAAAAAAGTCCATATCGCTTCAAGGACCTCAGTGCGTAGATGTTCTGGATCAACTAGAACCAGTTCTGGTTTCTTCAAGGACCTCAGTGTGTAGATGTTCTGGATCAACTAGAACCAGTTCTGGTTTCTTCAAGGACCTCAGTGTGTAGATGTTCTGGATCAACTAGAACTGGTTCTGGTTTCTTCAAGGACCTCAGTGTGTAGATGTTCTGGATCAACTAGAACTGGTTCTGGTTTCTTCAAGGACCTCAGTGTGTAGATGTTCTGGATCAACTAGAACTGGTTCTGGTTTCTTCAAGGACCTCAGTGTGTAGATGTTCTGGATCAACTAGAACTGGTTCTGGTTTCTTCAAGGACCTCAGTGTGTAGATGTTCTGGATCAACTAGAACTGGTTCTGGTTTCTTCAAGGACCTCAGTGTGTAGATGTTCTGGATCAACTAGAACTGGTTCTGGTTTCTTCAAGGACCTCAGTGTGTAGATGTTCTGGATCAACTAGAACCGGTTCTGGTTTCTTCAAGGACCTCAGTGTGTAGATGTTCTGGATCAGCTAGAACTGGTTCTGGTTTCTTCAAGGACCTCAGTGTGTAGATGTTCTGGATCAACTAGAACTGGTTCTGGTTTCTTCAAGGACCTCAGTGTGTAGATGTTCTGGATCAACTAGAACCAGTTCTGGTTTCTTCAAGGACCTCAGTGTGTAGATGTTCTGGATCAACTAGAACTGGTTCTGGTTTCTTCAAGGACCTCAGTGTGTAGATGTTCTGGATCAACTAGAACTGGTTCTGGTTTCTTCAAGGACCTCAGTGTGTAGATGTTCTGGATCAACTAGAACTGGTTCTGGTTTCTTCAAGGACCTCAGTGTGTAGATGTTCTGGATCAACTAGAACCAGTTCTGGTTTCTTCAAGGACCTCAGTGTGTAGATGTTCTGGATCAACTAGAACTGGTTCTGGTTTCTTCAAGGACCTCAGTGTGTAGATGTTCTGGATCAACTAGAACCAGTTCTGGTTTCTTCAAGGACCTCAGTGTGTAGATGTTCTGGATCAACTAGAACCAGTTCTGGTTTCTTCAAGGACCTCAGTGTGTAGATGTTCTGGATCAACTAGAACCAGTTCTGGTTTCTTCAAGGACCTCAGTGTGTAGATGTTCTGGATCAACTAGAACTGGTTCTGGTTTCTTCAAGGACCTCAGTGTGTAGATGTTCTGGATCAACTAGAACCAGTTCTGGTTTCTTCAAGGACCTCAGTGTGTAGATGTTCTGGATCAACTAGAACCAGTTCTGGTTTCTTCAAGGACCTCAGTGTGTAGATGTTCTGGATCAACTAGAACCGGTTCTGGTTTCTTCAAGGACCTCAGTGTGTAGATGTTCTGGATCAACTAGAACCAGTTCTGGTTTCTTCAAGGACCTCAGTGTGTAGATGTTCTGGATCAACTAGAACCGTTCTGGTTTCTTCAAGGACCTCAGTGTGTAGATGTTCTGGATCAACTAGAACCAGTTCTGGTTTCTTCAAGGACCTCAGTGTGTAGATGTTCTGGATCAACTAGAACCAGTTCTGGTTTCTTCAAGGACCTCAGTGTGTAGATGTTCTGGATCAACTAGAACCAGTTCTGGTTTCTTCAAGGACCTCAGTGTGTAGATGTTCTGGATCAACTGGAACTGGTTCTGGTTTCTTCAAGGACCTCAGTGTGTAGATGTTCTAGATGGTTCAGACTGGTACCAGCAGCTTCCTGTCAGTGGTCACTATGTTCCTCAGTGAGTTCTTCTGAGCTGCTGTTCTACTGAAGCAACAAACAATGTGAGATGTTCAAAGTCTCTCACAGAAGCTCAGTAAAACATGGAGCTGATGAACAAACAGGAAGTTGTGTCTTCACTTTCTTCACCTCCGTCTCTTCCCTCCTTTCTTTCCATGTTTCTGTGGAGATTCTGTGTGAGGACGGAGCCGTTGATGACTCGTTCTAATATTCAAGCTGAATGTTCTGGGCTTGCTCTGTAGGAGAACTTCCCTTGTGTTCTGGATACGTTGGATGAAGCTGCCTGCAGTGTTTCCATGATTCAGTCCAGAGGTCAAAGGTCACTCCAGCAAGTAATACAAGTGTGATCCTGAAGCAGTCAAAGCCATGGTTTTACAGGGACTCATGTCAAGTTGAACAGTCCACAATGGAGACAAGAACAAAGTAAAAAGCAGCAAACACACAGAGTCAGGCTGAACAAGTCACTGCAGTCGCTCTCTCATTCATGTCACATCTTCATGTTGCTGCTTGAAAAGTCAGAGGAACAACTTCCCATCAAAGCAGACTGGTAATTCACCAGTTTACAACAACAAATCAAAGATGAAATTCTCTTCTTTGTTCTTTGAGGACTTACAGGACTCAGTTAGAAACAGTTTTCTTACTTTGTGTCTGAGGGTCCAGGTTCAGGACTGAACTCTGGAGGTAAAGATTTGGACATGTCACTCTTCATGGACAGACAGGTGGATCCTGGAGACTTTTCCTTCAGCCAACCTTCCATCTTCTGGTCTTCAGGTGGTCTGAGAGAGAAACCAGTCAGACTCAGTTTCATGTGGTTCAACTTATAAAATCAATCATCAACACAAAAAATATTTAATGTAAAAAAAGAAGCTGAAGAATCAGAACACAAACTCAGTTCTATTCACAAATAAATGTTTCAGGATCAATAATCAATGAGTTTAAAGCTTTATCAGATGATTAAGAAGTTAAAGTGTGACAGAGACAGCAGTCACTTTAATGCTGTACACTTTTAATAAAGCTCTTAGAAAATAAAGTGACATTCTGAACAACATGAACTGTGGTCTCATTCTACAGTTCATAAACAATAACAGAGATCATTTCAGAGATTTGACTGTAGAATATTAGTTTCATTCATTTATCAAACCTCCTCACTGTGTTCTGTACAGGAGACTTTTTATGAAGCTTTCAATCACAAACACACATTTTTATCAACTCATTTCACTTCAGTGTTGTTCAAAAACTCCCAAAGCTCATGTGTTTTGATTTGACCACTCTTTCACTGCAACATATTTAATATTGATTTATTTTAAAGAACAGTCAGGTGAAACTGTGTGACTGCAGCAGAAGAAGTTACTGTTCTGATGATATTTCAACAGTTATTTCAACAAATAAACCAGAATTATGTTAAATATTTTAATATGAACTCATTCATTCTATTACCGGTAATCTCCATTACTCTGCGTCTGTTTATGAATACTGTACAGCAGTGTTTTTCAACCAGTGTGCCGCGGAACAGCAGTGTGCCGCGAGAGATCGTCTGGTGTGCCGTGAAAAATTAGTAAATTATGAAATTTTTATTAACTGGTGTAATTTCCTTACCGCGCGGTAGGTGGCAGTATAGAGCATAGCGTCGCACATTAAAACAAGAGAAGTAGCGGCACATGAACATGACGTGAGCAGTGAGCAAAACAAACCAACAGCGAGGACCTTCTCAAACAAACAGGGATGGAAAACTTTTTCAAAAGAAAAAATACTAAATCCGGTCTGGTCCCTGGACAAAATTCGGACCCAGATGAAGGCCCAAGTGGAAATCAGAAGAAGGCAGAAACCGTGAACGTGAGACTGTACAGTAAGGCTTACATCTCTTTTGGATTTACTTTTAGCTATTTTGACATTGCTCCCATTTTCCACAACATATCTGTGCAAAGTGAGCTTCTCCAGCCTAACTGCCATGAAAACTAAAAGCAGAGAGAGACTGAAAGCTGTTGAGGAAGAGCTTTGTGTGTGTTTTTCTTCAATTCCTGCCAGAATATTAGGTTTGTGTTCATCCAAACAGGCACAGGTTTCACACTAAGTGAGTAAAATGTAGAGAGAATGGTAGCACTGTTCAGGTGTATTTGAAGGCACGTTAGGTGCAATTTCATCCTCTTTAATTTTAAAACCACATTGGTGTAGCACTGCTCAGGTGTATTTGAAGGCATGTTAAGTGCAATTTCATCCTCTTTAATTTTAAGACCACATTGGTGTAGCACTGCTCAGGTGTATTTGAAGGCATGTTAAGTGCAATTTCATCCTCTTTAATTTTAAGACCACATTGTTGTGGCACTGTTCAGGTGTATTTGAAGGCATGTTAAGTGCAATTTCATCCTCTTTAATTTTAAGACCACATTGGTGTAGCACTGTTCAGGTGTATTTGAAGGCATGTTAAGTGCAATTTCATCCTCTTTAATTTTAAGACCACATTGGTGTGGCACTGTTCAGGTGTATTTGAAGGCATGTTAAGTGCAATTTCATCCTCTTTAATTTTAAGACCACATTGGTGTAGCACTGTTCAGGTTTATTTGAAGGCATGTTAAGTGCAATTTCATCCTCTTTAATTTTAAGACCACATTGGTGTAGCACTGTTCAGGTTTATTTGAAGGCATGTTAAGTGCAATTTCATCCTCTTTAATTTTAAGAACACATTGTTGTGGTACTGTTCAGGTTTATTTCAAGGCATGTTAAGTGCAATTTCATGTTAAGTGCACCTTGAAATAAGAAATATAAAACATGATAAAAATACATTTTTGTGTTCATTTCATTCCTATTCAAGACACTTTGATAAGAATGACTATATATTTAATATAGGCGGATACATTGTATCTATGTTTACAATTTTGGTTGGTGGTGTGCCTCGGGATTTTTTCAATGAAAACACTGTGCCTTGGCTCAAAAAAGGTTGAAAAACACTGCTGTACAGGATGTTTTAGTGTTGATCCCATCATTTACGAGCTGTCCCTGAACGCACCGTGAAGCCGTAACAACCTGTGTAGAAGCGCAACATGTTTTCAAGCAGTCTGACCGCAGGGTTCTTTCCAGATGTTTGGACGTTCGAGTCCATTTGACAGAACTTCTGGGTTTAACGTTCACCGAACAGAGTTTTTATTGAGTTTCCATCGTTTCATTTTTGGACCAATAGAAGAACCAGAACAACATCTGACCCAACATGAAGAACCGAACACTTCTGACTCACTGACACTTAAAACACCACGCGCGCACAAAGCCTCTCCCAGTGAGAACAAGTGGTGAAATCAAGTTTCACACTCACCCAGTTTAGTCTCTAAATGTCTCCGTGTGTTCCTCCGTCTAAAATGGAGCTGAACT
>JBBPBX010091113.1:0-13995 GCA_038048925.1 Garcialebias charrua
TCATAAAAAGGTACTACCTCAGTAGAGAAAAAACACACTCTTTTTAAATTTGATACACAATTATATTTGTCCATGAATAAATCCATTCATCTACATAGACTACAAGCATGTTTTAAAGACAAAAAAAAAACCTGGATGACCATACATTTTCTGATTTTGAACACAGACAAGACAGGTTTTAGTTTTTTGACCTGAGCATCTTAGGAATTAATTTTTCAGTCTTTCACCCTACTTAGATGGCCAGTAATCTGGCCTCCAGTTCTAATGTTAAAAATCTTGGTGTTATTTTTCAGTCTTTCACCCTACTTAGATGGCCAGTAATCTGGCCTCCAGTTCTAATGTTAAAAATCTTGGTGTTATTTTTGATCAGGACATGTATTTTATCTCCCACATTAAAAATGTTACTAGAACCACCTTCTTCCACCTGCATAATATCACTACAATTAGAAACTTCTTATCTAAAAATGATGCAGAAAAACTGGTTCATGCATTTGTCATGTCTAGAGGGGACTATTGCAATGGTTTGTTAGCTGGGTGTCCAAATACTTCTTTAAAACATATAAAAAAAATTAAAAATGGTACCTGTACTAAACCCTTGGCTTATGGATAATTCTTGCTCTTTTTTTGTAGTATTCAGAGTTTATTGTTTTTTGCACCACATGTGGTGGAACTAAATTGTGTACACAGGGTCCCAGTCACATCCAGCAATAAAATGTAAAAGAAAAACTGTAATAAGATCCAAGATATGAACTAAGAAAAATGATGACTAAAAATGACACTGAGCATGGACTTTGTTGATAACTAAATATACACTAAGCACTAGTAGTACAAAATATGCCTAACAGCAGCACAAACATGAGTCTGTGAGCAGATTGTTAATGCCTGTAGTTTTGTAATTTTTTATTAATAATAAAAATTGCAAAACTTTAAAACTTTACAACGCTTCAAAAAAATCCTAATAATTTAGATAATCATGTGAAGTCAACCTGTTTCTTCAATTTGTATTTGTGTAGAGCTTGTGCTGCAGTAAGGAGTGGTTTGTTTTTCAGAGCCTAAAGGGCGAGATACACTCAAGCGTCCTCACGATACGCCTATACGCAGCGTACGTACGCTGTGGCAAAAGCGTAGCCCCGCGTAGCCCCTCAGGGCAAGTACGCGCAAAAGTATTTTTTTACTACGCATACGCGATGCGCATACGCGATGCGCGGTGTCTGACCTAAACTTCCCCGGCGCCGGACTGTTTTGTATGTTACACAAATTAAATAAATTCCTCTTTTTTATCGCTGATCGGGCCTTTTCTTTTGTTTTTTTGCCTAAAGTCAAGTAACCGCTTCTTCCTCCGTTCACTCGATGAATGAAATGAATGAATTCAGGTCCTACCTGGGTGCGCGATGTTTTATATATTCCCTGGTGGGCTGTGTGCTGCAGGAAAAGCACTCCCTGTTATTATTTTTATTTCTGAGAGAACTTTTTATAACATATATAGTAGAAACACCGCATCAGAACACCGCAGCGGTCTTCAGCGAGCTGCTCATGATAGGTTTCACTTTGAGCTGACTGAAATCTGTCAATCATTTCAGTAGGCGTGTCAAAGTGACCAATCAGCGAGCTCAGTTGAGTCCCTTCCGTGTGCTGCTGCTCATATTACAACAAGGAGAACGAGAGCGTTTGAAAGCTGATAGTTTCTTGAAGTACAGCAGCAAAAACATACGCACAAAATATGCGCGTATACGCGCGTATACGGAGTCTGCTTCAGTGTATCTCGGAGTAAAACTCTGAGCAAGACATTTCATCTTTTAGATTGACAATGAGCTCATTTCGCACTAGTTCAGAACATTTGTTTCACACATCAGTCCACTTATTTTTCATGAGAAAAATCCTTTCCACAAATCCAGTGGAAGATGGGATGAAGACAAAGGATACAACAGCTGGTTGTTGGGGAGATCAGCTACTTGAAGACTTGATCCACCTCTCTGCTGTTTCCTTGGACTGTCACCTTCTCCTGAGCTTCTGTGGTGAGGTGCTGCAGTCACACATTCCTCATGAAGCTCATCTATAAACATGCTTAGTCTGCCAAAAGGATTTACCGTATTTTCCGCCTGATAGCTCGCACCTTTCTATAGGTCGCTTTGTCCAATTATTGGCAATAAATTGGAAAAATCCATAAACATGTTGCACCTTTATTTAGATCGCACCTACGTCACCGCCGACGTAACGCGTCACCCACCGCTGATGTGACGCGTCACCGCTGAGACAACCTGGAAATGTGGTCCGAGTGTTTAGCTCTGCTGCAAATGTCTGTCACAGGAGCGCACAGCAAGGCTTTAAGAAGATTAACACGGTAAAAGCAATTATTTGTTTGCTAAAAATTATAGCTAACATTATAGCACGAGGGTTCCTGAGCTTAACTGTTCCTTAATAAATTCACGAAATGGTCAAATCTGCTGGATTTAAATGGCTTGGCTTTAATGTCTTCCAAACCATCACGTGCGCTACGAAAACAAATTATAAATAAATCGAATTTTATCTCAGACAACTCCAATAGCAAACAGTTTGTAAATGAACACCAAATAATTACTTTCTGTAGGTTTCAAGAAAATCCACGCTGTGGTTTATGAGCTATTTAGACAAATAGTAGCAGAAAAATAACCGAAGCTAACACGACACGTTTATGTCTATAAAACATCAAATTTTATCTCAAATAACGCCAACAGCTAACAGTTTGTAAATGAACACCAAATAATTACTTTCTGTAGGTTTCAATAAAACCTACGCTGTGGTTTATGAGCTATTTAGACAAATAGTAGCAGAAAAATAACCGAAGCTAACACGACACGTTTATGTCTATAAAACATCAAATTTTATCTCAAATAACGCCAACAGCTAACAGTTTGTAAATGAACACCAAATAATTACTTTCTGTAAGCTGAAAGAAAATCCGCCGAGTGGTTTATGAGCTATTTGCTAAAATATACACGGAAATAAAACTAGGCTAGCCGCGACATGTTTATGCCCATAAAACATCAAATTTTATCTCAAATAACTCCAACATCTAAAAGTTTGTAAATTAATACCAAATAATTACTTTCTGTAAGCTGAAAGAAAATCTGCCAAGTGGTTTATGAGCTATTTGCTAAAATATGCACGGAAATAAAACGAGGCTATCCGCGACACGTTTACGTCTATAAAACGTCGATTTTTTAAAATCTCAAACATCTCATAAATCTAGTCAGTTGTAAATGTCCATACAGTGATTACTTTCTGTAAGTTTGATAAAAATCTGTCCTGTGGTTCTTGACTTATCTTGCTAACAAACATAGCTAACAGTATTTACCTCCAGAGCAAGAGTCCGGGCAACGCAACGACAGAGTCAGTCCGACCAGTGGAGGCTACTTTCGGACACATGAGGTAGGAACGGTCGGTGGACTCTCAGGAAAATTCAGAGCTCCAGAGCAGGAGGCCGGGCTGCGACAGAGTCAGTCCGACCAGTGGACGCAGCCTTCGGACACATAAGGTGGGAACAGTTGGTATACCCTAGCGGACAAAAGGGGCACTGCACTATTTTTTGCCAAAATGAAAAACGGTCATATCTGAGCCAAAAATTTGTCTAAAAATATGGGGAAAAAATCCATAAACAGGTCTCACCTCTCTATAGGTCGTAAGGCATGCAAATTAGGCAAGAAACTGTGACCTATAGTCCAAAAAATACGGTAAAAGTTTTATGATCTGAGTTCATCAGAGGCCCATAGGTCATGTACAGTGGTGTATGAATGGGAACAAATTTTCATTCATTCAACCTTTATTTAGTCAGGTAAATCTTTTGAACCTCATGGGCTCATTTACGAAAGCGACCTGCTAAAACTAAAGAACAATGAACAGCAGTGATAGAATTTCATTAAACAATAAACAAACAAACAATAAACAATAGAAAACAAAAAGAGAGAAAAAAACAAAAGATTTTTTTTTTTTTTTTTAACAAAGTATCAAAAAACTAGCAAAACATTATAAGGTAGACGTATAAAATCAAAGACAGGAACAAATCTGCATTGGTTTTTGCCAGGATTCCAACAGATTCTGAAAACCATTTAGAGAAGTCAAGGTCGAGAGCTTCAGATCTTTTTGTAAGATATTCCATGAAGCAGGAGCAGAGTAGGAGAAGGCCCTTTTTCCAAGTTCAGTCCTCACTGACGGAACACTGCAGGTAATCATGTCCTGAGAGCGCACACTGTAGCTGCACTCACGCAAAGACATGTAGGAGGAGATGTATGAGGGCAGCAGACCAAGAAGTGATTTAAAGATGAAAATGTACCAGTGGAAGAGTCTGCGTGAGGTTAATGATGTCCAATTAACCAGTGAATACAGGGTGCAGTGGTGGGTACGATAATCACAACCAGTTATGAATCTTAGTGCACCATGATAGACCACATCCAACATCCGCAGGGTGCTTGTAGGAGCATTCATGTAGAGAATGTCACCGTAATCAATGGAGGGAAGGAAAGTCACAGATACAAGGCGTTTCCTAACATTCAGTGTTAGACATGATCTGTTTCTGAAAAAGAAACCCAGTTTAACTTTCAATTTCTTCACTAGGTTTTCCACGTGGAGTTTAAAAGAGAGATGTGAATCGATCAGGATACCCAGATATTTATAGGAATCAACAAACTCAATAGGGACACCATTTGAAGATAAAATCAGAGGAGGATCTGCTGGAACCGCCTTCCTATTTGAAAAAAACATCCCTTTTGTTTTATCAGCATTTAGGACAAGTTTGAGACGGAACAAATCTGACTGGATGATGTCAAAAGCGGATTGTAGTAACTGGAAAGCCTTAGCTACTGTTTTAGCTCGGCAATAAACAACTGTATCATCAGCATAGAAATGTAAGGATGCATCAGGGATGCAGTGACCTACATTAGCTATGTAGATTGTAAAGAGAGTTGGTCCTAAAACTGAGCCTTGTGGTACACCATTTTTAACTGTTAAATAGCTGGAAGAAGCACCGTTATGTTGAACACATTGCCTCCGATTGGAAAGATAGTTAGAAAACCAACCGATGGTGTGATCAGAGAAACCGATTTCTGAGAGCTTATGACACAGGATGTTATGATCCACAGTGTCAAAAGCTTTAGACAGGTCTAAGAAAAGTGCAGCACAATAGTCCTTAGCATCCAATGCTTCAACAACATCATTCAGAACCTTCAGAGAAGCAGTTGTTGTGCTGTGTTTTTTCCTGAAACCAGATTGATGGAGAGGTAAGATGTTAAATGAGTCCAGATAATTTTTGATCTGAGAGTTTATCAGTTTTTCTTGAACCTTGGCTAAGATGCAGAGTTTAGAGATCGGTCGATAATTGTTCAGTGAGGTGGGGTCACCTCCCTTCAGCAAAGGAAGAACAAAGGCTGTTTTCCAAGCATCCGGAATGGTGTTTTGGCTTATGGATAGATTAAAGATGTGGGTCACAGGGACTGTGATGATATGAGCAGCCAGCCTTAAGAAATAAGGTGGAAGTTCATCTGGACCTGCAGATTTTTTAGGATCAAGATCATTTAACAGTTTATTTACCTCACTGACTGAGAATGGAGAAAAAGAGAAGGTGTGATTAACAGATGGTTGGCTTGTAGGAGGGATTTGATTTGTTGAAGTTTGATTATTAGATAAAGTGGCCGATTTTCCGTTTGTAACTGTATCAAATAAAGAACTAGAAGCAACAAAATGTTTATTGAAACAGTTCAGGATCTCGTGCTTATTTGACACAGGAACAGAGTCAACAAGAAATTGTGATGGGAGGTCAGATGATTGGGGGGTGCCTGAGAGAGATTTTATATTTAGAACTTTGCATCATAAAAAAAGAAATCAATCAATCAATCACCTTTATTTAACCAGGTAGAGCCCGTTGAGATCGAGATCTCTTTTACAAGGGTGACCTGGTCAAGTGGTCAGCAGCACACGTCACATTGGCAATAGGCATTTGCACTTATCAAAAGAAAATAAAGAAAACTACAATCACAGTAAACAGATGTTGACAGTTCAAAACCAACAGGATATGACAGATTTCTATATACATTATATACAAAACAAGCAGACAGACCTCGGTTGGGTAAATAAAGTTAAAAAATCAACAATGACATGTATATTGGATAAGTAATGGTTAGAAACATCTGCAATGGTCAAGTTTCTTGATGACATTTTCTACTACGGTTGACATAAAGGATCCAGGAGAGATGAATGTTGATAGTTTCAGATCTTTCTGTAAGTTGTTCCAGGCTGAGGGGACGGCGAAGCTGAATGCTCTTTTTCCTAGTTCAGTTCTGACAGGAGGAACTGACAGGAGGACTAAATCGTTAGAGCGCAGGGAGTAATGACTGTGTGATGTTTGTATTAAGGAGGTGAGGTATGACAGGACTAGGTTTAGGAGGGTCTTGTAGATGAAGGATATCCAGTGAGTGTATCTGCGAGTGCTGAGAGATGACCAGCCAGATTTGACGTAAAGCTCACAATAAACATATTGAGGAATTAGAGAAATCCATAAAATTACTAGAATGTTTACAAGGAGAGGATATACAGAAAAAACTTCACAAGACAAAGTTAGAATTAAATGAATGTATTGACAAAAACAAAAAATTCTTGGTAAAAAGGCTTCGATTGGAACATTTTGAACAAAGTGATAAATCAGGGAGTTTTTTAGCAAACCAACTAAAATTAAACAAAGAAAAAAACACCTATATATGGTATTAAAGACACAAATGGAATTGTAACTTGTGATGAGGGAAAGTAAACTGTGTTTTTAGAGATTTTTACAAAACTCTATACACTCCACAAATAAATCCAACAGATGAAGATATCAATCAATTCTGGGAGAGAGGAACACTTCCAAAATTAGACAGTAGTCAATCATCAGAACTAGACTCACCATTAACATCAGACGAACTCCGTGAAGCCATCAAAAAATGCCAAATAATAAATCTCCTGGCCCTGATGGCTATCCAGCAGAATTTTATAAAGAATTTTGGAATATATTGGAACCAGTATTTCACAGAATGCTACTAGAGACAGAAGAAAATGGCAGGCTTCCAACACATATGAATTCAGCCAACATTAGTCTCTTTTTAAAACCAGGCAAGGACCCAGTATTACCTACCAGTTATCGTCCCATCTCTCTTATTAATGTTGATGTTAAAATAATTTGTAAAACCCTCTCGAAAAGATTAGAGAAGATTCATTAATCATCCTGATCAAACTGGATTCATAAAAGGAAGACACTCGACCACAAACACTATAATAATATAATAGAGTATTCATATAGTAAAAATATAATAGAGTATTCATATAGTAAAAATATTGAAACATCTTTTTTATCTTTAGACGCAGAAAAAGCATTCGATAGAGTAAATTGGAATTTTTATATGCTACCTTGATTAAATTTGGATTTGGAAACTATTTTATTAATTGGTTAAAATATTAAATAACTCACCAAAAGCATGTGTCAGGACAAATAATCAAATATCTTCAAGCTTTTGTTTACAGAGGGGCACCAGGCAGGGATGCCCACTTTCACCCGCACTATTTGCTATGTTTATTGAACCTTTAGCAACAGCAATAAGGCAAACTACTGATATTAAAGGCATACAGTATAAAAATATAGAACATAAAATTAGTCTTTATGCTGACGATGTTTTACTTTTTCTTCAAAACTCAGAAAACTCTATATCTAATGTTATCAATTTAATAAACTCATTCTCACAAGTTTCTGATTATTCTATAAATTGGTCAAAATCTATAGTTCTTCCAATAAATTACGTGTTTAATACTTCTGTAAATGAAAGACTACAATCAGGTAACATTACATACTTGGGTATTAACATTTCTCCAAGATTAGAATACTTCATAAAATTAAATCATATAGCACTTTTAAAGAAAATTGAAGACGAACTTACTAGATGGAAATCTCATCCCATATCTCTTATGGGAAGAGTTGCCTCAGTAAAAATGATGGTCCTGCCAAGAATAAATTATTTATTCTCAATGATTCAAAATAAACCTTCAAATGAATGGTTTAAGTCCTTGGACTCTTTCATATCTAAATTCCTTTGGAAAAACAAAACTCCACGCATTAGCTTAAAAACACTATAGAAATCTAAAGAAACCGGAGGATTAGAACTTCCAAACTTTTATCACTACTATTTAGCCAATAGGTTAGAATACTACTTCCGGCACTCGGCGAAGCAGGTCGCATCTCTTTTTGCTCCTCTACCACCCCACCCAAGTTTACTCCTCCCTGCTTTTGCATTTTGTCTCGTCTTAACTCTTCAGCGTTCACTCGAACCAATTTGAAATGGATTTTACGTGGGCTGTTTCCTCTATTGATAAAATTTTTTCAACGAAACGCACCGGACCGGGAGAGGCGGATTGCCCCTTTGACACGCAGGCGGTGGGATACACTATGGAATCGTGGTCAGTGTGTCTGACCGTTTTCTCTGTCGAAGACATTGAAGTTTTGTGGATTATTGGAATATTGGTGGCGGTTGATCTTCTTTTTGGGATCGGCGGATGTTTTCTGCTACTGGAAGCTGAGGGAGGTGGCTGCAACGCGCTGGCGAGACTCCCTGCTCAACCAGATTCTCTGATCCGGGCTATGGCTGTAATATGGCTATTATTGATTTATTGATTTTACTTGATTTTATCACTTGTTTTATTTGTTGTAGCACTTTGAGATTTTTATTAATGAAAAGTGCGGTATAAATTGAATTCATTATTATTATTATTATTATGACCTCAACAAGCCAGCTGTTGTACGAGCTGACAGAAGCGGACCTGCGGTACGCTCTGGGACTCGTTTACAGCTGAACCATCAGGGCACAGTCGAGGATTTGTAGCTCGGAACCTCACATGATTCGACGATTTGGACCTGAACAGCACCTGGACTTCAAGGCTACAGTCAAAAGCCTGTAGCCTGGCCTGAAAATAAATAAGCGACTAATCTAATCTGGACTGTGAGCGACCTTGGAAAAAGAAGGCTGTCTGCAAATCTTCTCCTGGAGTGAAAAGCTGTTGAGAACTCGCTGCCCCCCCCGCCCCCCCAGAGGTCTCCGTGTGCTTTCAGAATGGAGCCGAGCTGAAATGACATCACAGACTGTGCTTATCTGAAATGACTTTCACGGACAAATCTCCCTGCTTGCCATGAAATGCAACATGTCTTGTCTTATCCGTGCTAAAGCTGGTAGAGTTTTTTAGACTCTATCATGGAGTGTCCTAAGACAAATTGTGATAGATTATTTTTTGAATACCATTGATTACCCGAATGTATGTTCCTTTTTCATATCTGATTGTTGGTGGCACGGTTTTATACTGCTGTGGCTTCCGTGCGTACATCCCTCTTCGGATGGTGCGCGCGCCTGTAAGAATTATGAGGAGGTCAATATTAATACTGACCTCTTTATCTTAATTAATCTACTTATTCAGATTGAATAGTAAATTCACGGATTCTGTTCTTTTTCAGTTTACCCAATATTTCTGTGATCTTTATGATGGATAAATACACAAAGCCATTAAGTGACAAAGACGTTAACTTAGTTTGATATGTCAAAGAGACACTATCATTTATTTAAAATAAATCAACTAAATTAACACCATTACACTTGATTGACATGATTTCACTTTCTTTCAAATTAATACGTCAGCACACTTGAATCATAACACAACAGACATAAATATTGGATGTTAACATATTTAGTCTGTGGGCTCTTCAGCTTAAAATAGTTTCCAGCTTAGATAGAGAGGGAAAGATTTAGGAGGAGAAATGGAGGAAGAAAAGTTAAGAGTCAGGGAGTTATCTTGATGTGTTTAACCAGAAGCATGGCAGCTCTCCGGCTGAACTCGGCTACACGTTGGTACCCTTGGCAAAGCATTTGACGACTTGTTACCTCGTGAAGATGGTCAGTCTCCCTCGGTCCAGTTTGGTCAGTTCGTTTACCGTTCTCAGCGTCTCCAGACGTGCGCCTTGACTCGAACCGAAAGTAACGGCAGCTCCTGGTGCTGTTGTTCAAGATAAGACGTTCCTTAAAGGAATGTCAATAAAAGAGAGCTTTTCAGCTGTTGAAGATGGCTTATAACTTGGCATGTTATAAGTCTTTAACTGAATGACATGGTCATTAGCGTGTTGACCAGACGATCATCAGTTCTTTGGGGAACCTCATAGCTCGAGGTCCTCAGCAAACTCTAAGGAAAACAGGAAGTCAGAGCTCTTTTAAGGCTAACTTGACCTAGAAAGACGTAGCTCTTTCTCATTCGGTCTGTTAGGCCAGGAGCCACTGAGAGGAGGCATAAGTTAGATTAAAAATGTCAGAAAGGATAAGAAAGTTAGTTTAAGACGCCAGTCTCATGATACAGCAGATTTAGAACTTTCTTAACTCATTACCAACATTGTTGTATGAATAAACAAACGTCATCAGAGCATAACATATGGGACCTATTAATGATAATAGCTTGATTATTAAATAGGACAAAAACAAAAGTCTCTGGGTGTCTAGATTGTCCTGAGCTCAAGCTAAAATGAATGAGATAAAGTGTTCCTTTTATCTTCACATGCAAGTTCGAGAGGAGAGGAGAAATCCTCCATGTACAACATTTTGAATTAAGCAGAGTATTTGATTTATCTGACATTAAAATGTACTGATGCTCTTACAAATAAAATTATTCATTTGATAACATTTGAATTAACAAAATTAAAAGAAGTCTCTGGATGACTTAATTGCACCTTTGACACAGCAGTGAAACACAGTTTAACTCTCACAGAATAACACAGCTTAAAAGCACACATCATGAAAATGACAAAAGTTATTCTTTTGATCACATCAGCCTAAAATCAAAGATAGAAATAGTCTCTTTTGGTGACTATATTTATCAGATTACAGTTTAATGAATGATTTTGTAGTAAATGTCTTGCTTTACTGAGAGGTCAGTAAAGGTCATCACTGGACAGTTCAAAAACCTTAATTTGACCCTGGGTAGGTCCACTACATCTCCCCCCTTTTGGAAGCCATCGCCAGTCCTTGGGGATGGGGTCCAACACGAAAGGAAACCTTGAACTGTCTTTGATCTTGAAGTAATCCAGCAAGTGGAAAAGAAAAAACAAAAATTATAATCCCATAAAGTTTTTTGAAATTCCATACTGTTCGGAGGTAATCCCATTGCGAAAAGCTTTTAATCCCTTGGAAAACTGAGTCTGTTAACTCTTGGCAAACAAAGTCTGTGATCCCTTGGAAAGCAAAGTCTTATAATCCACAGCGGTAATTCCACAGCAGTAAATCCACAACGATTAGTTTTGTTGATTGATCAGCACCAATTGTTTTTATCAGCATGTAGAGGGGATCCCTCGATTGACGCAGAGGAGGCGGCCCTTGGACGAAGGTTGAAGACCAAGCGTTGGAGCTGCAGGTCCCCACATCGAAGGTTGTTGGCTGGTTGGTTTCCAGTCAGTGCCACTCTGGTTCTATGTGTCATGCAATTATGTGGTTTTTTAAGGTGGGCTTATGATTGGGATTTTACATTAAGCCTTACCTATATGCACCTGGTATGTAAGCTATCATGGTTTAGATCAGCTACAATTACCAATTAAGGGGTGGATCAATTCTGTAAAATTAGATATAGGGATTTGTACCTATAAAATTTTGGAGGGCTTCTGTAACGAAGGCCTCTAATTCCAAACTATTCCTCCATTCATTACTTAGTTTAGGTTAAACTAAAATAAAAATGAAATATAGTTTGATCTAAATGTCTGTTGTCTTTTAGACGAACGACGTAGGATTTGGTATTCCTAATAAATTTTGAAGTCTATGGCGAGACTCATCAAAATGAATAGATAATCTAGAATAGAAACGATCGAATCGGTTCAATTTAGAAATTGTGAGACCAGTGTAGTTTATTGTACCTTGAGTAGCTTTAAACTACATTGACTCTTCGACGATTGAGATTTAACAAAACGAACTGCATGTTGGCATAGTTAAATCCATATCATTCATTAACCAATGTTAATACAAAACCTTTTTGGCTGGGAGTGTTCAGAACCAAACAATATCTCAACTAATGACAACAGTAATGACTAAACAACAAGGAAACAACGTTTCACTGCTTCGACACACTCTTGTCGTCAGATTCCAAAGTGCAACACACAAGAAAAACAGGTCTCAACTTTATGACCGAGGTCAAATTAAATCTCGTGGATTTAAACGGTTGTTAAGGTTAGTTTTTTGTTGTGGGTTTTAGGCTTAGCGTTTCTAAGTTCAAATTGGACAATGCGACTTATAGGGTGGGAAATATGGTAGTTTAAACCTGATTAGTTTATTTACTAACTTGTGTTTGGACGACCTTATTATCCCATGAAGTCGGTGTGTTTGTGAGATCTTTGTCTTTTGTGGAGTCATTGAACGCCTTGTAAGGTTTGATCTGATTTCGATGTACCCATTTAGCAATTGGCTCTTTGCGGCCTTTGCTGATTTTGATTTCGTAGACGACTGAGGACACTTTGTCTGTTATCAGATGAGGTCCAGTCCACCTGGGCATTAGTTTGCGGGCGAGAGTTCCGGTCTCGGACCCTCCTTTCCCGGTTGCTGGGGCGAACGTATAGTACCAGACTCTGTCTCCCACTTGGAGTTCATTGTGAGAGGCCTTCTGGTCATAGTACGCCTTGCGTCCTTCAGCGGATTTTTCCAGGTTTTTCTGGGCGAAAGCAAAAGTGTTTCTGAGGTGTACATTCAAATCTTTCATGTATTGTTGTGTGGTGTAGGCTGTCGCCATGGCGGCGTCGCCTGGTTGGTACAACAGGTGTAGAGGGAGAGTCATTTGTCGACCGGTCATCATCTCGAAGGGAGAGATGCCAGTTGATGTGTGTGGAGTGGCTCTTATGGCCATGAGGACCAGAGGGAGTTTCACGTCCCAGTCCTTGTGGTTTGCAGCCACGTATTTCTTCAAAATACTCACCACAGTTCTGTTTGCTCTTTCTACTTGGCCTGAAGCCTGTGGGTGGTAGCCGACATGAAAGTTGGCCTTGACGCCTAGCGTCTTCCACAGTTCTTTCATCACTTCACCTGTGAAGTGTGTACCTTGGTCTGAGTTCACCCGAAGGGGAAGTCCAAACCTTGAGAATATATGATTCATTAACAACATAGCAGTGGTTTGTGCTGTGTCGTTAGGAGCTGGTAGGCATTCTACCCATTTGGTGAATGCACAGGTTACCGTGAGAAAATATTTATTTCCTCTAGAGCTCTTAGTGAGTGGTCCAACCCAGTCGATCTGGAGGTCAGACCATGGGAATGCAATGCCTCTGCTTTGCAGTGGTGCTCTGTGAAGTGGTCTGGTTGGCTGAAACTGGCCACAGACCACGCACCCTTCAATGTAGTCCTTGACATCCTTTTTCATTCCAGGCCAATAGGCAATTTGTTTTAATGCCGTCAGCGTGGCTTTATCTCCTTTGTGTCCTGCGGACGGGAGATCATGGGCATGAACTAACATCACCCCCCTTTGGTCATGGGGAACCACGAACACAGGTGAGGACGTTGGTCCATGAGCGAAAGTTAAGATGCCCTTGATTAGTTTTAGCTGTTTGCGCAGCTGATAGAGGACCTTAAGGTCTGGATCGGAATCCAGGTCGTCTTTAGACGGACTATTTTTGTTCGGATCAGTCAGGTACAGTATCATGGAGTTGATAGCAGGATCCGACTTTTGTAGTTGGATGATGTCTGGGTCAGTCAGTGCGGGTCGTACAGAGACTGCGTTGTCAGCAGGTCTGGCTGCGGCCTGGGCACGTGTGACTGCCATAACCCTGACTGAAGGTTGTATTGGCAGAGTCTCGATTAACCAGGAGGGGTCGAAGGACCATAGAGTACCTTCGTCGGCTCCTTCTTTGGCCAAGGAATCTGCAATGTCATTGTAGTGCTTGTCATCGCCTGGGACTCTAGAATGCCCTGGAACTTTCTTCCAGTAGATCTGTAAGTCGTGTGA
>JBBPBX010091115.1:0-13995 GCA_038048925.1 Garcialebias charrua
TGAATGTCTGTAGTAAATTCAGACACCGCTGCGAGGTGGCGTTGCTGGCGAGCAGACCAGGGGTCAGAAATTTTTGACATCGCAAACACCAAGGGTTTGTGGTCAACATATGCAGTGAACCGGCGGCCCTCCAGGAAAAACCTGAAATGGCGTGTGGCCAGGTAAAGCGCCAGCAACTCTCTGTCAAAAACACTGTATTTCAGCTCATTGTCCCGCAGCGTACGGCTGAAAAATGCAAGCGGCTGCCAAACCCCGGAAACCTGCTGTTCTAACACAGCCCCCACCGCAACATCAGATGCGTCGGTTGTTAAAGCTATTTGCGCCGCTGGGGATGGATGGGCCAAAAGGGCAGCAGTGGCCAGTGCAGCTTTAGCATCACCAAATGCCTGTAGGCGTTCTGGTGTCCAGTCCACGCTGTCGTTGGGCTTTTTCTTTTTCAGCGCTCCATAGAGCGGACGCAGCAGTTGTGCTGCCCTGGGGAGGAAACGGTTATAGAAGTTAACCATTCCCAAAAACTCTTGTAGCGCTTTAACAGACTGGGGCTGTGGGAAATCTGACACCGCCTGCACTTTGTTTGGTAACGGGACGGCGCCACTTGCGGAAATGCGGTGGCCCAAAAAGTCAATGACTGGCAGCCCAAATTGGCATTTCGCTGTGTTTACAATCAGGCCATGTGCTGCCAGGCGCTGAAAAACCTCACGGAGGTGGGACAGGTGCTGCTCAGCCGAGCTGCTAGCCACCAGGATGTCGTCCAGGTACACAAATACGAAGGACAGACCCCTTAGGACTGAATCCATCAACCGCTGAAATGTTTGTGCTGCACCTTTAAGACCAAAAGGCATGCGCAAAAACTCAAACAGGCCGAAAGGCGTGATAACAGCGGTCTTAGGGACATCCTCCACATGCACAGGAACCTGGTGGTACCCCCGTACTAAATCTACTTTAGAAAAAATGGAGGTCCCAGCCAGGTGCACTGAAAAATCCTGGATGTGGGGGATGGGATAACGATCGTTCTCTGTGATGTTATTAAGGCGGCGGAAATCCCCACATGGTCGCCATTTGCCATCTGCCTTGGGCACCATGTGGAGGGGGGAGGCCCACGGACTGTTTGAGCGTTGCACGATGCCTAAACGCTCCATGTTAGCAAACTCTTCCTGTGCTATTGCTAGCTTAGTAGCATCAAGGCGGCGTGCACGTGCGAACACCGGGGGGCCCGTTGTGGGAATATAATGTTCGACCCCATGTTTTGTGTTTGTGTTTGCAAAATCAGGAACAGTCAGCGAGGGGAATTCAGACAATAAACGCTGAAACACATTACCCGAAGCTAAAAAGTTAGCATGCATTAAAGGCCCAGCTCCTCGCGTCTCACAAGGCAGTGACGAAAAAGACACAGCGTCGATCAAACGTCTGTTAGCTAAATCAACCAGGAGCCCGTGAGCACAAAGAAAATCAGCCCCTAAAATAGGGACTGAGCTAGCAGCTACCACAAAGTTCCACTGGAAGTCCCGTTCATGGAAACGAACAGTCACCAACCTTTCGCCAAACGTCTTGATGGGATAGCCGTTAGCCGCGGTTAGCTGCGGCCCGCAGCCTTCTGCTAACCTGTCGGAGCCGGTCGGGGGAACGAGGCTCTTCTGCGAGCCGGAGTCCACCAGGAACCGCCTCCCCGACCTCGAGTCTTCGATGAAAAGCAGCCTTTCCTTGTCGCCAACGGCCGCGACTGCTAGCGGGCGCTGGCGTACTCGTTTCCCTGCGGCTTGAAACTGCACGGTGGGACACACCGTCGTGCTTTGGCGCCAAAACGCTGGTGGAAGAAACAAAAGGCAGCTCCTGACCGCCTGCGGGCGACTCCTGCTACGACCACTGGCTCGTCCGGCGCTGAGGGCGATGCTTGAAGCTCGGGCGCCGCTGGAGATCCGGGGACCGCCGCTTGGACCGCGAACGTCCTCGCAGCCAGCAGGATGCGGTCGGCTTCGCGGGCCAGCGAGCGGTAATCCTTCTGCTGCAGAAACGGGGAGTTGGCCAGGGCTGTGCGCACTGGAGCCGGAAGCCGGCGGAGGAAGAGGTGTAGAAAAAGAAACTCACAGTCTGTTGATCCTCTCAAAGACAACATGCCTTCCATGAGCTCGAGAGCTGTGCCGTCGCCCAAATCAGAGAGGGAAAACAGTTTCTCGGCGCGCTCCGCGTCTGAGAGCGTGTAGCGCTGCAGAAGGAGCTCCTTGAGGGCGTCGTATTTTCCCTGTGCAGGAGGGTCTTCGAGCAGGCTCATTACCCGCTGGGTGGACAATGGGTCCAGTGAAGCGACCACATGGTGGTATTTGGTGTCGTCTGCAGAGATCCCGCGAAGAGCGAACTGTGATTCGACGTGGGCGAACCACGACCGAGGTGCGTGCAGCCAGAAGTCCGGGATTTTAACGGCCACCGCAAAAGCGAGCGGGGCCGCCGGTGGGGGTTCCACCGCGGACAGCTGAGGAGAGCTGGCTGGACCTTCAGATGTCGTCATATTCAGTTCACGTAGGTCACCAGTGTAGGAGGTGGTGAAGAGACGACACAGGAGACGGGATGTAGTTCTTCACTTTTAATCAACTCCTACTCAACTGGCGGGAAAACCACCCAACACCGCCTTATATACCAACACAACATCCGGTCCTCTGGACCTTTCACAATAAAAGCATCCTGTAACACATTCGGTACACTGGGTGTGAGTAGAGCCCCCTAGTGGTCCACCACAAGACCAGCTATGTTGGATGAATAAGATTAGGAATAAGATCATTAGAGGTATAGCACAGGTTGAACAGCTAGGAGATA
Source organism: Garcialebias charrua (assembly GCA_038048925.1). Taxonomy (NCBI): domain Eukaryota; kingdom Metazoa; phylum Chordata; class Actinopteri; order Cyprinodontiformes; family Rivulidae; genus Garcialebias; species Garcialebias charrua. Next base: position 2,809 of record JBBPBX010091115.1, read on the forward strand.
AAGTTAGAGAAGCCAGACTTTAATGGTATGGACATGTCCAAAGGATGGACAGTGGGTATATTTGTAGAAGAATTTTGTAAATGCAACTGCCACAAAAAAGACATGTGGGATTCCTGGGTTTTGCCTGTCACTCACCCTTCCTTTCACAGCTGATTACTTCTAACTCACTCCACCTGCTGCTGCTCTGAGGAGGACTGCCTCACGGTGTATTTAAGCTCCTGCCAGATGTCTCTTTGGTGCTGGGACATCAAATATTAAATGGTAACTTGTATACAGCCAACCTCTCATTGCAGCTGGTGTTCACAGTCTGTGATCGATTCAGGACCTTCAACGTACTGCTCCTCCGAGTCCTATGCAGGACCTTATCTCTCCACTGGGGCTCACCTCTGGATCAATGGTGTCCCTTCAACATCCATCTTCAAACTACTCACTGCTGTATCATCTGCAAACTTTACAGTATGGCAGCCTGGAAGAGTAGGCGAGGCGTGCAGTCATATGTGAGCATTGAACAGGAGGGGGCTCAATACACAGCCCTGAGGGGAGCCAGTGCAGGATTGTGTTGGAGGAGAAGTTGTGGATCCTCAGACTGTGGCTCATGTTCAACAGTCTGTGCAACCCATAGATTCTCAGTTGGATTGAGGTTTGGGTTTGCCCAAAAACAAAATATAAGATAATATAAGAAGGTAAGATAGAACTTTATAGATCCCACAGGAATTTGTTGTGCCAGAGTTTCAGTACAAAGGAACATACACAAGGAATCACACAAGATGTAAAAAGAAAATCACAGAAAATATAAAAAATAACGCATAATGTAAAAATACCACCCCTCCCTGGGCTGCCACCTTACTGTGGTGGAGGGGTTTGAGTGTCCCAATGATCCTAGGAGCTATGCTGTCAGGGGCTTCATGCCCCTAGTAGGGTCACCCAAGGCAGACAGGTCCTAGGTGAGGGACCAGACAAAGTGCAGCCCGAAGACCCCTTATGATGAGTAAAATAAATGGACAAAATGTTCCCTCGCCCGGACGCGGGTCACCGGGGCCCCACTCTGGAGCCAGGCCCGGAGGTGGGGCACGTTGGCGAGCGCCTGGTGGCCGGGCTTTCACCCATGGAGCTCGGCCGGGCACAGCCCGAAGAGGAGACGTGGGTCCCCCTTCCCATGGGCTCACCACCTATGGGAGGGGCCAAAGGGGTCGGGTGCAATGTGGGATGGGTGGTGGCCGAGGGCGGGGACCCTGGCGGTCTGATCCTCGGCTACAGAAGCTGGCCATTGGGACATGGAATGTCACCTCTCTGGTGGGGAAGGAGCCTGAGCTAGTGTGTGAGGTTGAGAGGTTCCGGCTAGAAATAGTCGGACTCACCTCAACGCATGGCTCTGGCTCTGGAACCAGTTTCCTTGAGAGGGGTTGGACACTCTTCCACTCTGGAGTTGCCCCTGGTGAGAGGCGCCGAGCAGGAGTGGGCATACTTGTTGCCCCCCATCTTGGTGCCTGTACGTTGGGGTTCACCCCGGTGAACGAGAGGGTAGCCTCCCTTCGCCTACGTGTGGGGGGACGGGCTCTGACTGTTGTTTGTGCCTATGCGCCAAACGGCAGCGCAGATTACCCACCCTTTTTGGAGTCCTTGGAGGGGGTATTGGAGAGTGCGCCTCCTGGGGACTCCCTTGTTCTGCTGGGGGACTTCAACGCTCACGTGGGCAATGACAGTGAGACCTGGAGGGGTGTGGTTGGGAGGAACGGCCCCCCTGATCTGAACCCGAGTGGTGTTCTGTTGTTGGACTTCTGTGCTCGTCATGGATTGTCCATAACGAACACCATGTTCAGGCATAAGGGTGTACATATGTGCTCTTGGCACCAGGACACCCTAGGTCGCAGTTCGATGATCGACTTTGTTGTCGTCTCATCTGATCTGCGGCCGCATGTCCTGGACACTCGGGTGAAGAGAGGGGCGGAGCTGTCAACTGACCACTACCTGGTGGTGAGTTGGCTCCGATGGTGGGGGAGGATGCCGGTCAGACCTGGCAGACCCAAACGTATTGTGAGGGTCTGCTGGGAACGTCTGGCAGAGTCTCCCGTAAGACGGAGCTTTAACTCCCACCTCCGGGAGAGCTTTGAACACGTTCCGAGGGAGGCGGGGGACATTGAGTCCGAGTGGGCCATGTTCCGCGCCTCTATTGTCGAGGCAGCTTATCAGAGTTGTGGCCGCAAGGTTGTTGGTGCCTGTCGTGGTGGCAACCCTCGAACCCGGTGGTGGACACCGGCGGTGAGGGATGCTGTCATGCTGAAGAAGGAGTCCTATTGGGCCTTTTTGGCCTGTGGGACCCCGGAAGCAGCAGATAGGTACCGACAGTCCAAGCGGCATGCGGCTCGGGTGGTTGCTGAGGCAAAAACTCGGGCGTGGGAGGAGTTCGGAGAGGCCATGGAGAATGACTTCCGTACGGCTTCGAGGCGATTCTGGTCCACCATCCGGCGTCTCAGGGGGGGAAAGCGGTACGCGACCAACACCATTTATGGTGGGGATGGCGTGCTGTTGACCTCAACTCGGGATGTTGTGAGTCGGTGGGCGGAGTACTTCGAAGACCTCCTCAATCCTACTGGCACGTCTTCCACTGAGGAAGCGGAGCCTGGGGACTTTGGGTCGGGCTCTCCAATCTCTGGTGCTGAGGTCACCGAGGTGGTTAAAAAGCTCTGCGGTGGCAGGGCTCCGGGGGTGGATGAGATTCGCCCTGAGTTCCTTAGGGCTCTGGATGTTGTGGGGTTGTGTTGGCTTACGCGACTCTGCAATATCGCGTGGACATCGGGGGCAGTTCCCTTGGATTGGCAGACTGGGGTGGTGGTTCCCCTATTCAAAAAGGGGGACCGTAGGGTGTGTTCCAACTATAGGGGGATCACACTCTTAAGCCTCCCTGGTAAGGTCTATTCAGGGGTTCTGGAGAGGAGGGTCCGTCGGATAGTCGAACCTCGGATTCAGGAGGAGCAGTGTGGTTTTCGTGCTGGTCGTGGAACACTGGACCAGCTCTACACCCTCAGCAGGGTCCTGGAGGGCGCGTGGGAGTTTGCCCAACCAGTTTACATGTGCTTTGTGGACTTGGAAAAGGCATTCGACCGCGTCCCTCGGGGGGTTCTGTGGGGGGTACTCCGGGAGTATGGGGTACCAGGCCCATTGATATGGGCTGTTAGGTCCCTGTACGACCGGTGTCAGAGCTTGGTCCGCATTGCCGGCAGTAAGTCAGGCTCGTTTCCAGTGAGAGTTGGACTCCGCCAAGGTTGCCCTTTGTCACCGATTCTGTTCATAACTTTTATGGACAGAATTTCTAGGCGCAGCCAAGGTGTTGAGAGGATCCGTTTTGGTGGCCTTAGAATCGCTTCTCTGTTTTTTGCAGATGATGTGGTCCTATTGGCTTCATCAGATCGTGATCTACAGCTTTCGCTGGAGCGGTTTGCAGCCGAGTGTGATGCGGCCGGGGTGAGGATCAGTTCCTCCAAATCCGAGGCCATGGTCTTGAGCCGGAAAAGGGTAGCATGCCCTCTCCGGGTCGGGGAGGAGGTCCTGCCCCAAGTGGAGGAGTTTAAGTATCTCGGGGTCTTGTTCACGAATGAGGGAAAACTGGAGCGTGAGATCGATAGGCGGATAGGTGCAGCATCCGCAGTGAAGCGNGACTCATTTACAAGAGCGACCTGCTACAAACTAAAGAATGATGAACAGCAATGGTAGAATTTCCTTAAACAATAAACAATAGAAAAACATAAGAGAGAAATACAGATTTTTTTTAAACAAAGTATCAAAAACTAGCAAAACATTATAAGGTAGATGTATAAAATCAAAAACAGGAACATATCTGCATTGGTTTTTGCCAGGATTCCAACAGATTCTTAAAACCATTTAGAGAGGGCAAGGCCGAGAGCTTCAGATCTTTTTGTAAGATATTCCATGAAACAGGAGCGGAGTAGGAGAAGGCCCTTTTTCCAAATTCAGTCCTCACTGACGGAACACTGCAGGTGATCATGTCCTAAGAGCGCACGCTGTAGCTGCACTCACGCAGAGACATGTAGGAGGAGATGTATGAAGGCAGCAGACCAAGAAGTGATTTAAAGGTGAAAATGTACCAGTGGAAGAGTCTGTGTGAAGTTAATGATGTCCAGTTAACCAGTGAATACTGGGTGCAGTGGTGGGTATGATAATCACAGCCAGTTATGAATCTTAGAGTCAGAGTCAGAGAGTCTTTATTGTCATTTGCACCGCATGCGGTACATGTGATGAAAACGAGATTATGTACACGGGGTCCCAGTTACATCCAACAACAAATGCAAGAGTGCACCATGATAGACAACATCCAACATCTGCAGGGTGCTTGTAGGAGCATTCATGTAGATAATGTCACCGTAATCAATGGAGGGAAGGAAAGTCACAGATACAAGGCGTTTCCTAACATTCAGTGTGAAACATTGAGCCTCGAAGACTCATTTACAAGTGAGATCTGTTGGACAGACAATAAAAGTGGTGAAAAATTACAGAATTTGGGGACAAAAAAATTCCTAACACATTTTTGACCTCTGCTTGAAGGTCAAAAATGTGGTAATGAAAAAAATCTCGCACTCAAGCACATAATGACGCCGACATTACGCAGAGGGCGGGGGAGGGGACTCAAAGGTGGTTGAGCAAGCCAGCCCTTAGAGGCACTGCAGAGTTCAGATAGAATAACTCAGTTCAAATACAGTAGTTCCCTCTGGAGATATGTGCACACTCATGGGTGGGGGGTGGGGGGATCTGCCAAAGATGGCCAGAGACGAATCCAGAGTCCTGAAATGATGACAGAATGTTTATTCAGCTGGGCTCCTCTGAAAAGTCTGTGGAATTCCTCAGCAGAAGGTTTGGGAGGGTGAGAGCCTCAGGTTTACAAAACTTTTCAGGCGTGTTGAGATAAGACGGCCTGTCAAGGCCAGTCAGGGAGCCAAATTTCAGATAAACGTGATTGTTTTGGGGACAGGCAGAACTTTAATGACATCTACCTTCAGTCTGTGTCGGTCCACTCGCTTCCGAAATGTCCAAATTAAAATGACCATACCAATGGAACGTGCCTGAGAAAATCCCCGAGCTCTAATCCATTCAGCCAAAAGTCTGGATTCTCGAGACATGAACCAAACCATCATGTAAGGCAGGCTGCCTGACCAGGTCCAGATTAGCAGCAGACTTCTTCCTTGTGTGTTGATAGACCAGGAACCAGCCGAATCCAAAAAGCAGGAACCAGTTATCATAAATCCAATTAAATATGCGTCCTTAAGATCCACAGATGACAGCAGAGATAGACCAACATGTTCTCACTCCCTACTCGTCATATATTGATGCTTGGGCTCAGGGTCCCTCTGCGTCACATACTTGACGCGTCAGGTCACCTCTACTCATCATTAATTGGTTTGTTTGGGGTGAGTGAGAATGAGTTGGATAGACACATCATCAAGTCTTCCAAGTCGATGAGATATCCAGCTGTGTGCATGCCAACATGGACAATCGGCTCGTCTACAGCCTGTCTTCTAGTTGAAGAAATGTTATCAGTTGTGTTGAGGGACCAACTGACCAAACTGAAGTCCATAGTTATGATTCAGAAGATTTTGTAGAAGAGAGGCTCTCAGACAGTTTCACAGACAAGACAAAGCAAAAGCAAAGCGGAGACCAAGAGGAGACCTCCCGCCCTTGAGAAGAGCAAGTGTTGAATGACCTGACAAGATAAAGGCCTGCTCAGTGTTTGTTTCTCATAGTGTTACTTTTTGTATTTTTGTGTGTTTTGTTTGTTGCTTGTCTGCCTGTGTTTCCAGCCATAGTCCGTTTACGTCCACAGTCAGTTCTACTCCTCTGCGCCACCTCCGTCCACTCTCACCTGCTTCCAGTCTTCATCTAGCCCAGGTGTCTCCACTTCCTGCTCAGCCCTGGTCTATATGTTCTATCTGTTCTCATTCTTTTGTTAGTTGAGCATTGTGTGTTCTCACACCACATCCAGTCCTCTTTGTACCTCTTTGTCTCTTTGTGCCTGATCTTCAGTTGTGGATGTTTTTGCTGCCTTGTCAGCCTTTTGTTTTGTATAACGTAAAGTTTTTAATGTGGTTTTTTTGAGCTCCTCGTGCCTGTCTGCACTCTTGGATCCAACCTACCTAAAACCATGACACAGAGTATGTGTTGTGAACAGTGCTCGGCTACGACTACATCTAAATTTTACCTCAATTTCTGTAAAACAGACAGATTTTTAGCCTCTTTTGTGTTGACTAATGTTGATTTAATTGGGGTGGCCATCATGAATTGGATTAACATTGCGCGGATTTGACTTATGAAAGGGGCTTGCATTTAAAACATCTGTGTTCTCAGGTCATTAAGCTGTTTCAGCCATCTTGAATCGTATTCTTCAAAAGTTAATTTGTTGCAGATGTACACTCGATACCTACTTTTTGAGAGTTTAAAGACAGTTTGACAAATGAACACATCCGCAGGCAAAAATATTATCCTCTTCTTTCATAGTGGTGGGAAATAACTTCAAGCAGACTTGAATAAAATTATATTATAATGTAAAGAAATAAAGGCAACAAAGTTCATGCTTAATCATCCTGGTACCAAATCCAATAATTCTCAGTCGGGTCATCTGGACAGGCGGGTGCCTGCATGGGAGGAGTCGACAAGGGACTGGACGGCCACCAGAAACCATTTTAGCTCCAGCAAACTGTTCAGTCCACTTAAGGTGTTTACTGCTTAGTGGGGAAACAGTTTACTGGAACTCCTCTGACTGATGATGCCCTCCGGATAGAGAGTGAAATGTCTCGATTAAAAAAGAAACTGTCCAGGTGACCCGACTGAGAATAATTGGGTAAAGAAATAAAATGTTATATGACCATTTTAAAAAAATTCAATCTCGAAATGTGTGGAAAAAAAACAAAATTGGATTGCAATATTTATTTGGACAAAATGAATTAAATGTACACATCTCCTTACCGTATTCGTCGGTGTATAATACGCTCTTTTATTGCTCATTTGAATATCCTGCGTATTATACACCGAAGCGTATTATCTATGGATTTTTTCCCATATTTTTAGACCCATTTTTGGCTCTGATATCTCCGTTTTTCATTTTGGCCAAAAATGGTGCAGTACCAGTTTCGGCCGCTATGGGCGCTAATGCGCCCTGTAGTCTGTTTACCTGCAGACTGTACCAAAAATGGTGCAGTACCAGTTTCGGCCGCTATGGGCGCTATGGGCAGCAGCAGAGGACTCAAAGAGCGAAGAGGAAGATGGCCACTTCCAGACGTTTCTAGCTCATGTGTCCGAAAAAAGCCTCCTCTGGTCGGACTGACTCTGTTGCTGCCCGCTCCCTGCTCTGGATGTACCGGTAGCTGCAATTAGCTGTGAGGTTCGCTGTTTTTGTTTGCAAGATACCACTCATAAACCACACCGCAGATTTTTAAATCCAGCTGATTTCACATTTGGTTAAGCTCAGGAGCCCGTCTGCTATAAAGTCAGGTAAGAAATATTTTTTTAAGCGTTTATTTAGCTAAATTTAAAGAAATAAATCGGCAAATTATTTTTTAAAATCCAGCTCAGACCAGCTGATTTCCCATTTAGTTAAGCTCAGGAGACCGTTAACATATATATTCAGCTAACAAATATATATTTTTTAGGTGTTTCTGTACGGTAGTTTTATTTTAATTAAATTCAGCTCTTGCTACGCAGCCAACCGTTTCTAGGTGCGCGCATCGTGTTGTTTACGTTCAAAATTCAGCTCATTTGTAATCATTTATTAACAAAGATTAAACCGAGACATGTTAACATATATATTCAGCTAACAAATATATATATTTTTTAGGTGTTTCTGTGCAATAGTTTTATTTTAATTAAATTCAGCTCTTGCTACGCAGCCAACCGTTTCTGGGTGCGCGCATCGTGTTGTTTACATTCAAAATTCAGCTCATTTGTAATAATTTATTAACAAAGATTAAACCGAGACACGTTAACATATATATTCAGCTAAGAAATATATTTTTTTGAAGTGTTTCTGTATGGTAGTTTAATTTTAATTAAATTCAGCTCTCGCTCCAAACCGGGCCTGTGGACCTGTTGTGTGTGTGCGCACATCGTGTTGTTTACATTTTAAATTCAGCTGATTTGTAATAATTTATTAACAAAAATTAAACAGAGACACGTTAACATATATATTCAGCTAACAAATATATTTTAGGCGTTTCTGTAGTTAAATTTTAATGAAATTAAGCTCGCGCTGCACAATGGGCCGCATTTCCGGGTTGTCTCATCGGTGACGCGTAACGTCAGCGGTGACGCGTTACGTCGACATCGGGAAGGGTTTGGCGCCATCTAGTGGCCATAAAAAAGACCGTCACGGCAGCGCGTATTATACACCGAAGCGTATTATGTATGGATTTTTGTGAATTATTTAAAAAAATTGGACAAAGCGTATTATACACCGACGAATATGGTAATAATAATAATTATTATTATTTATTCATTTCATATCCTAAAAATAATTAATTATATTTACAACAATTATATTTACAACAACAACAAAAAGAAAAGAAAACCAATACAATGAAATGAAAGGTAGCAGAGAGAAGAAAAAATTATTATAATATCTGCCCCTTTTTTCTCATAAATAAAATTCAAACAATAACATTCTTAAGTTAGTAAAACAATAAAACAAAAAATGAAATCCTTCTACAACAACAATTCATATGAGTACACATTATACAGTTTCATATTTTTTTAGCAATCAAAACTTTATCAATTTCTTAAACATGTACATTGACTTGGCACTTTTAATATCATTTTCCAAATTATTCCACAATCTCACTCCTTGTATCGAGGTACATTATTCTTTCAAACTGGTTCTAAATTTAGTTGTTAACATCTCCGTCCCCTTAAGATTATAGCAGCTTTCTGTCTTTGTAAAAATTATCTGGATGTTCAAAGGTAATGCATTTTGGTGAGCCCTATACATGACTAATAAAATTTTATAATCAATCAAGTCGTGAAATTTCAATAATTTCAGTTTACAAAATAATACATTAGATGGATGATGGCTATGTTTTCGAGTGATAACTCTTATTGTTCTTTTCTGCAAAACAAAAACAGGATTTGTAGTTGTCTTATATGCCTTCCCCCATACCTCAATACAATAGACCAAGTGTGGGACAATTAATGTATTGTACAACATATTCAAAACTTTATCGTTAAACAAGTCCCTGACTTCATACAGCAATGCAATAGATTTAGCTAATTTTGTTCTTAAATAATTCACGTGAGGTTTCCATGTCAGTCTCTCATCAATAACAACACCCAAAAACTTCACCTCACTGACTTTACTAATCTCCACACCATCAACTCTAAACTGGAAATTGACAGTTCCTTGTCTATTTGTAAATATCATATAATTAGTTTTACCTAGATTTATTTATAATTTATTAATTTTAAACCAATTTTGTATTTTTACAAATTCTGCTTGCACCTTCACAAATATTGGCCCTCATTCACGAACCGTTCGTACGCACAGATTTGTTTTTAAACTGTGCGTACGAGTGATTTAGGATCATTTGCGGCATTCAACAATGTTTTCGTATCCTACGATTTTTTTCAGATACGAACAAAATTTACGAGTGGTCCGGACCTGTCGTATAATTTAGGAGCGTCAGTCTGCTGTCATCCAGACGGATCTTCTCCACGAATAACTTCATATTTCGTTATTTAGAAAATATTTTGGGTTTAAAAAAATCACGCACCATAATTATTCTTGACAATAGGTTATTCTGTTTGAATTAGAATTATAATTTTAAGTTTAATTTGTCTGGTGTGTCGCGCAGGCTTCAGTGAGTCGTGCGCTCCCCTTGGTCATCAAAGCCGCTCCTCATATTAACACCCAGGTACATAAAATCCCCATACACCGCCGCAGAACAAGTACGAATTAAGACTGATCTTGTGCCAAACACCATCGGAGCAATAGATTATTATATCTGATTCGAAATATAACCTGCAGAATGTGGTTGCGCGCTGACCAGGAGGTGCGCGCATGACCATTTGTGCTGCAAAACATGTTGGCACGCGTCTTGCAGCGTGGCATTTATTGTCCATCCATCTCGCAGACTATTCCTTGATCTCCTCCTGTCCGTGCTGCGGCGAGACGTTTGTTTGAAGCCATTTTCAGATCAAACCATTTATTCTTGATTTCTGATACTGTACGACCCACGGGAGACAAAACATATGCACTACAATATTAATATGAAGTTAACTGTAGTTTCGAGACATTTTAAAATGCTTCTGTTCAAAAACACATCCGACACTTGCGGGGGGGTGGGGGGTAGCGGTGCGCCACAGCTCTTCTGAATAAGTGAAACTATAATGTAACACAGTACACTAAAATTAAAGATATTTGACCATCCGACACTTGCGGGGGGTGGGGGGTAGCGGTGCGCCACGGCTCTTCTGAATAAGTGAAAGTGGGGCGGCCGTGGCGTAGTGGTAATGGCAGTCGTCCCCCGATCGGAAGGTTGGCGGTTCGAATCCCGGTTCCCCACACCATGTGTCGTTGTGTCCTTGGGCAAGACACTTAACCCCGAGTTGCTCCCGGTAGGACTGGAAAGCACCTTGCATGGTAGTCTGCCGCTACCGGTGTATGAATGTGTGTAGCATTCAATGTGTGTAGCACTTTGAGATTTTCACTAATGAAAAGTGCGTTATAAATTGAATTCATTATTATTATTATTATTATTATTATTATTATTTATACTATAATGTAACACAGTACACTAAAATTAAAGATATTTGACCATCCGACACTTGCGGGGGGGGGGTGGGGGGTAGCCACAGCGCGACTGAGAGCAGATCTCCGAACGCGTGAAGTTCCTCCTTTTACTTCTTGAGTTTGAATGAATGGACACTTCCTGCTGTCAGAAGGCAGGAAACGTGGCCTTATATGGTGTTTTGAGGGGTGGGAATTATGTAAATAACCCCTCGGCGTGCACGCGCAGCTGTTTAGAACAGGTGGGATTCATCATATTTACGCAACCCATTTACACACGTTTCCTCAGGATAGAAGACTTTGTTGAATCTGACGTGGCATGTTCGTACGAACGCTTCGTACGAACAAAAGTAGGAGAAATTTAGGATAAAAATACGAACATTTTCGTGAATGAGGGCCATTGTTCT
>JBBPBX010091116.1:0-13995 GCA_038048925.1 Garcialebias charrua
AGACTGAGAGCTGTTAATGTGTACAGTGGACCAGGAACTAATCTTTGGACCTGCTGAACGAGTTAGAAGTTCCCCATTCAGCCGTTGGGTTTCCATCACTGAGGTTGCTGCCGGGAAGGACCTTGGTGTTTGTGTGACATCACCTGCCCATACCTTACTCAGTGCCATATTAAAGGGATCTCCACATCCACCTGTCCAGATCCAATCTCAAACTCCGAAGTAAACCAGTGCATGTGCTTTTGATTTAATTTGCTCAGCGAGCGAACGAGCTGTTTGTTTTTAGCTCCCAAACAGCCAAGCATCGATTCAGGCCTGCAGCAGGTTATTTGGGGTTGGATTTAATGTTGAAAAGCCTTTTTAAAAAATTGTTGTTATTTAAAATCATTGTTTTGTTTTATTTCATATGTGAATCAAATTAAATTCTTAGTGGGTTAAACAAAGTGTAACGTCATAATCCCCTGGTAAGTGGAGGCACCGCCATTAAATAGAGTAGAATAGAATAGAATAGAATATATCTTTATGGGCATATTTGTACCGGGGTACAAAACATTGCGATTGGCGCGCGCACCATCCTTAAGAGGGACGTACGCACGGAAAGCCGCAGCAGAAATTAATCTGCGCCGCCAGACAATCAGATATGGAAAAAAAGGAACGTTACAGTGGGATAATCATTGGTATTCAAAAAAGAATCTATCACATTTTGTCTTAGGACATTCTATGATAAAGTCAAAAAAACTCTACCAGCTCAGCACAGATAAGACAAAAGACATGTTGCATTTTGGTGGCGGTGCAGGGAGATAAGTCTGTGAGCAATCGTTCAGATAAGCACAGTCTGCAGATGGGCTCAGCCGGCTCCATCTGAGTGCACACAGAGACCTCTGGGGGGGGGCGACAGTTATTCCAACAGCTTCAGACTCCAGGAGAGGTTTGCAGTCAGCCTTTTTTCAAGGTTGCTTGTGTCCCGATTAGATTAGTTGCTTTATTTATTTTTCAGGGCAGGCTACAGTGTACTCTGACGCCTTGAGTCAGGTGCCGTCTGGGTCCAAATCGTCCGAATTATGTGAGTTTCATTCAATCCGAGCTACAGGTCCCCGTCTCCCGCCTGATGAAGCCCGCTCGGCTGTAAACGAGTCCCAAAACGCACCGCAGGTCTGCGGTCGTCCACCACTGTTCCCATCGTGCGATTCAGCTCGAACAACAGCTGGTTCATTGAGGTCACAGCTCGGATCAAAGAATCGTTCTGAGCAGGAAGTTTTGCCAGCGCGTTGATCGCCGCGGAAGTCTTCCTCAGTTTCCAGTAGCAGAATCCTCCGCCTAAGCCAAAAAGCAGCGCACTTGCTACCATAAATCCAATTATCCACAGATCTTCCACGTCCTCGACTGAAAGAACGGTCAGACACATCATCTTCCACTCGCCCCACGATAATGTAACCAACCGCATGCGTGTCGAGGGGGCACGCCGGTTCTCCTGGTCCGGAGCGCTTCGTGGAAAATATTTTATCGATAGAGGAGACAGCCCATGCAATTAAATCCATTTTCCAAATTGCTTCGAGTGAGCACTGAAGAGTTGCAGACGAGACGAAAATGCAAAAGCAGGGAGGAGGAAAACTTAGGGCAGGAAAGGAGCAGAGAAGAGAAGCAACCTGCTTCGCCAAGAGCCGGAAGAATGTGATATATTGTAAATATAAATGTAAATGTAAATTAAATATAAACAGTGAGTTGTATCTCCTGTAAGCTGTTAATATGGCTGTCTTTAAAATAATGTTCCGAGGGCTCCAATCAATGTATTACATTTCAATAACCTATTGGTTAGCTACGTGGTAAAGGCGCTACATCTGTATACGTGAGAGTTAGAATAATTTTATTATGGCTAATGTGGATTATCTGTAATTGAACTAGGTTGGTTCCAAAAGTTGTAAAGTCAATTGTGGAAGTCGATCTAATAATCACTTTATGAATGTTTCATTAAAGTATGTGCAGTGGTTCATTACACATTTTTGTGACAGACAAACAGAATTCACACCAATGTTTTTTTTAGGTAAATGTCCTGCAAGATATGCAATAATTTTAATATCTATCCATCCATCCATCCATCTTCTTCCGCTTATCCGGGGTCGGGTCGCGGGGGTAGCAGCCTAAGTAGGGAGGCCCAGACTTCCCTCTCCCCAGCCACTTGGAGCAGCTCCTCCGGGGGAATCCCAAGGCGTTCCCAGGCCAGCCGAGAAACATAGTCCCTCCAGCGTGTCCTGGGTCTTCCTCTGGGTCTCCTCCCGGTGGGACATGCCCGGAACACCTCACCAGGGAGGCGTCCAGGAGGCATCCTAACCAGATGCCCGAGCCACCTCAACTGGCTCCTCTCGATGTGGAGAAGCAGCGGCTCTACTCCGAGTCCCTCCCGGATGACCGAGCTTCTCACCCTATCTCTAAGGGAGAGTCCAGACACCCTGCGGAGAAAACTCATTTCAGCCGCTTGTATCCGAGATCTTGTTCTTTCGGTCATAACCCAAAGCTCATGACCATAGATGAGGGTGGGAACGTAGATCGATCGGTAAATTGAGAGCTTTGCCTTTTGACTCAGCTCTCTCTTCACCACGACAGACCGGTACAGCGCCCGCTTCACTGCGGACGCTGCACCTATCCGCCTATCGATCTCACGCTCCAGTTTTCCCTCATTCCCTCATAATATGTGCTTTGATTTTTGCTCCTTATCTGTAAAATTTACTGAATAACAGTCTTTTTTTTTCCTATGCTGATTCAAAAGTAGGGAGGATGTTGAATTTGTGTTTGAGAAAAATGTTCTCGCTTTATCTCACTTACTCAAAAGTAGTTATACACCACAGCAGAAGAGGATTTTTAACCGGTACAGTATTTACTTGTAAGGACAGATTTTCAGGTGTTACACAGACATACAGGAAGTACACGCATGAATACCAGTCACAAGAAACTGCCACGAGCTGTGTGTGAAGCTTGTTTTTATACTCATCAGTTCAGCTGAGCTCACAGACTCAGAGACGACCTTGAAGCAACAACTGCACGTAGCTGCCTCATCCAGCTTTCTCTCTCTGCTAACCCAAACATATGGTTCATGGGCAGAGTGTTGACCAGGTTTTTGGATTCTTAATAAGCCAGACACAGGAGTACAAAAACAACAGTTTTTATTAATTTGGTTGCTGCTGGAGGAATCAGGATCAGCTGTGTTAACAGGTCCTCACAGGCTGTAAGGAGAGAGTCACCTGTCAGCAATGACGTCACTGGCAGAGCAGCTGCAGTACGTGGTTTGTGGGGGAGCAAGTCCAAGATCAGGGTCCAGATAACGAAGCAGGATCAAACACAAGGAAACAGACAGCAGAAACCAAAGCCAAGTCATAATCTGTAATCGTAGTCGTGGAGGGAAAGCAGATTAGTTTACCGTGGTACGATATGCAGTCAAAATCCAAAGATGGACGGGCAAGGCAAGGAAACCGTGGTACGATGCAGAGGTGTAAATTGGAGTACAGAATCAAACCAGACACTGCAGGTAATAAATTGAAGGTGGTGGGAAAAGTAAAACAGGAACATGAACACTTCAGGGACCATGAGAGGGTTTAGTAATAACTTCTGTACAACAACAAAAAATATCACCTCCTGCTAGAAAGAAATTGCTCTCATACACGAGCACAAAAGGTATGAAACAATGTCTTGAGCCAGAACCCATCAGCACCAGTCACTTTATCACACAAGCAGAAATAAAAATCCCTGCAGGAGGGCAGGAAGAAAGGAGGAGGATCGATATTCCAACACTGCCCTGTCTGCTCCACTTGCCTCCAACGTTATCCCACATCATTGCAGCGGACACGGGGGAGACAAATGACGCCCATGTCAAGAACATGGGACGGAGGGGAGAGTGGCAGCGATGGTGTGCTGTGGGGAGCACTGATGGGACACGAGATGCACTGTACGTCCCTAACATCTGCACCGACAGCAGCAAAGGCTTTGCACAGCTGACAGCCAGTAAAATCAAAGAGAAAGCCTGAGTCTGCTAAAAGAATAGGAGAGGAGATTGCCTCTGAGGTGCCACTACAGTACTAAAAGCTCATGATATGACCTAGATATGAGAAGACGAGCAGACAGAACGTGCTGCATTTTTTAAGAGCAGTGTACAAACATACATACAGAGTGCACAAACCGCTCCAAGTGGCATAACTCTTTTACGCTCTCAGTCAGATCTCGTCTTGGATCAGGCAGAGTTGGTGCAGGTGGTGGGGCAGGCTGGGGGCCTGTGTGACATGTGACAGCTCGGGGTGTCAGGCGGGTGGCAAAGAAAAGGTGCCGACACGAGCGAAGACGGATGAAGGGGAGAGCGTTTTCTTTGTACCACAAAGACTCCTCTGTTGTTTTTGATCCGTTCCCACTTCAAAGTGCAAAGTCTGTTTTTTTTTTATTATCATTATTCCCTGCGGAACACCCACCACCACCACCTTTCTTCTGCCTTATCATACATCTCATTTGTGAGGCTCCAGATGCACAGACAGCAGCACAGGGTTGAGGGCCCTGCTCGACACACGTTTGACAAATTAGATTTTGCTGTGATTGATGCAGAATCAACAGCAGTAACCAAGTTGAAGCAGCAGTGTGGGTAGAAACAGGAGAGGAAGGAAGATGAAAACAGTACGTAAAAAAAAAGAGGGAGGTTAAGAAAGAGATGGAAAAAAACGTCATCAAAGAAAATGTCTCACTATGTGAGTTTGTATCTTCGACCCCACATGTATTCAGCCTGAGAGTGGCAGCCACATTCATTGACAGTGTCAGATCGCTGTGGTAATCTGTGGGCCGGCGTTATGAGCACAGCATGCAATTAGATTTATCAAGGTTGGTACGTTTGTGGCAGTGTGTACGTGTGCGTAATTGGAAGTTACTGCAAAGTGAGGTTTCTGAAGCCCAAGTACAAGAGCTAAATCAATATTAATCAAAACATTACTGAGGGACTGACGCACAAAATTCGCAATAAAATAGAAAAACTGAGAGAAGCATGTGTGTGTTTTTGTGGTTCTTGAGTCATCTGTCCTGATCTCATCAGTGTTTCTTCTTCTTGTAATCAGCTCCTGCCTCGGCCACCTGTTGTCCTTCCCCAGGTGTTTATCATTGTCTGTTCGTTAGCATTTGTATTGTACTGGTACCACTTCAGTCTCCCCTTATATATGGCTAATAAATAGTTTATAGATACTTTATTAACTCCTCTATAAACACTCTATATGTCCTTAATAATAGTTTACTATCCATTAGTTCATATTTTAGTTCATATCTTAGATCTTATTACTGTTTTTCTTTTACATTTTATAGTTGGATGTAATTGGGACCCTGCATACACAATTTCATTCCACCACATGTGGTTTGTATGACAAATAAAGAACCTTGAATCTTTATAGATAGCTAATGAATAGTTTATGGATACAATATTAATTCCTCAAAAAACACTTTATAAATCATTAATAATTGTTTATTATGCATTAATTAAGGGTGACTAGAAAAACTGACCTTTTTTTTTAACCAAATAATGATACAAATCTGTTCACATATATATTGAGTTGTTATATTAAACATTTCAGACTAAGTTACTACCTTGTAAGTATAATGAGCATTTGTAAACCTTTTATTTTTTAGGATATAATATTTTTAGACACTATAATGCAGTGATAAAATACAAAATTAAATGCTAAGGAAATAGGTTTACAAAGGTTTATTGTGCTTACAAGGTATAACTTAGTCTGAAGTGTTAAATATAACAACTCTAGATGAAATATACAGTATAGGTAAACCGATTTGGCTCACTACAATATTTGGCAAGAAACGGGTCAGTTTAGTCTCTTTCTTGCCCTTAATTAATGCATAATAAGCATTTATTAATGATTTATAATGTGTTATAGAGAAATTAATAACATATCTATAAACTGTTTATTAGCCATCTGGGGAGCCTTATTGTAAAGTGGTAGTTTGTATTTAAGTCTGCATCTCTATGTTCACCGTGCCCACACATTGTCTTACAAGGCTTTTTTTAGTCTGTCTCTGTGTCTCCTCGCTCATCACTCCCTCTGTGAGTATTGCTGCCTCGTCAGCTTATTATTTTGATAATAAATATTTTTCAAAATTATTATCTTATTTTACCCTGCGAGTTCCCTGTGCCTGCCTGTGGGTCACACACACACACACACACCAACAGATTCTTAACAAGAACAGAACAAGAAGTGGGAAAAAAAATGACAGAAAACGAGAAAAGAATGAAAAACAGAGAAACAAATGCACTTCTAGTTTTTTAATACACAGATTGTATTTATTTATTTCTTGCAGATGATGTGAACACAAGAGAAAAAACTTTTAGGGGAATTTTCTTGTGTACATTTGGATCATTTGCCCATGACATGGCTCTGGCTGGACTACTGGTGGAAAACAATCCCACATGTGAAGCTTCTTATTTATCTTACATAAAGGCCCTGGAGACATGGTGCCATCAGAGTAAGCCAGATATTAATGTAGCCAAGACAAAGGAATTAATGATATTCCCTAAACAAGACCTTAAAGTGAAGCCAGTTTCACGTGATGGCCAACTTGTTGAAACTGTGGTAAATTTTAAATTCCTAGGGTCATTCTTGGACAGTCAGCTCACCTTAGCTGAAAACACTGATATTTAAGAAATGCGCACAGAGACTTTATCTTTTAGAAGACTTAATGGTCAGCAAACTTTGGTGTTTGTGTACAAGGCAGCTGTTGAGAATGTTTAAAACTTTTCACCTCCCTGCCTGGCATGGTCATCTGAGCTGTAGACTAAAAACAAACTTTTAAGAATCATTTCAACGCCAGTTAAAATAGTGGGAAAACCACAAAAAGCTGTCTCAACTGTTTGCAGAAAGAACAAGGAAGACGGCAAAGAATATTTTAGCAGATACCGGTAGTACCCATCTTCTTTTTCATCAGTTTGAACCTCTAAGGAAGGTGACAGGGTCCCTCTGGTAACAAAGAACATCCATAAGAAGTCATTTATTCAGAGTGCAATAACCATTCTTAACCAAACCAAATTATAACATTTACCTATGGTATGCAAAGTGTTTAATTCTATGCACAAATTGTTGATATTTTCATTGAATTAATGTGTTTTATTTTGTGGTTGGAGAGCCGATGGAAAATGTCCACCTTGGTGGACAATCAAGTTTTATCTTATCTTACCTTATCTTTTCTTACCTTATCTTATCTTGTCGACAGGAAACCCATTAAGACAGTAAGAAACAAAATCTAAAGAAGTAGCACTAGTGCCAGACACATCTAATACATTTATATTCACCAATCTGCAGATTACATTAAATTATAAGACATGTATTGACAGATGTATGCACTTACATTTTAGCTGTCTTAAACCATAAAAGATGTGAGAAATTATGTTAGAGTTGGTAACTTTTTCTCAGCAGCTCTACAACTATAGATACTTACAATGCAGTGATTAAAGTACAATATTATATGCAAAAAATAGGTTTAAATGCTTATTGTGCTTACAAGGTAGTAACTTAGTCTGAAATGTTTAATAAACAACTCTAGATGAAATATATAGGTGAACAGATTTGACTCACAGAAACTGGTCAGTTTTGTCTCTTTCTCACCCTTAATTAAAGCATAATAAGCAGTTATTAATGATTTATAAAGTGTAGAGGGATTAATAATGTATCTATAAACTATTTATAGCCATCTATAAGGGGAGAATTATTATAAAGTGGTACCGTCCAGTCACTTGGAAGCTCTTTCTTACCACCCAGAGCCTTTAACAGCTCGTCTCTGAATTTCTCAACATTCTTCCTTCTTTAGCTTCCACCATTTGGTCTTCTTCTCTGATTTTACTCTTTTTCTCTTCTTCACAACAACAGTCATTCTACACACAACCATCCGATGCTGTCTGGCCACGCTCTCCCCTGCCACAACCTTACAGTCTCCAATCTCCCTCAGGTTTCCTCTTCTACACAGAATGTAGTCGACCTGTGTACTCCTTCCTCCACTCTTATAGGTCACTCTATGTTCCTCCCTCTTTTGGAAATAGGTATTGACTATAGCCATTTCCATTCTCTTGGCAAAATCCACCACCATCTGTCCTTCCTGGTTTCTTTCCTTGACACCAAACCTACCCATCACTTCCTCATCCCCTCTGTTTCCTTCACCAACATGTCCATTCAGGTCTGCTCCAATCACCACTCTTTCCTCCCTGGGAATACTCTCTATCACTTCATCCAGATCTTTCCAAAATGTATCTTTCTCCTCCCCATCACATCCAACCTGTGGAGCATAACCACTGACTATGTTGGTGAAGATTCTCAGTCGTCCAGGACATGATAAAATCATGTCCATGACCAATTGATAAAGCCCTCTGGAGAGAGGTTGAAACGTCTTCTGTAACAAATAAAGTCCAGTTGATCTTGTAGTGAACGCCTTTTTTTATTTTTAACCACTGACTATGTTTAGCATCAGACCTTCTACTTCTACCTTCAGACACATCACCCTATCTGACACTCTCTTCACCTCTACTACATTCTTTGCCAACTCCTCCTTCAGGACCACCCCTACTCCATTTCTCTTTCTATCCACACCATGGTAAAACAGTTTGAACCCTGCTCCAATACTGCGAGCCTTGCTGCCCTTCCACTTGGTCTCTTGGACACATAAAACATCTACCTTTCTTCTCTGCATCATGTCAGCCAGCTCTCTACCTTTGCCTGTCATTGTCCCCACATTTAGAGTTGCAACCCTCAGTCCTACATTCTTCACTTTCCTCCTCTCCCTCTGTCTCCTGACACGTTTTCCTCCTCGGCGTCTTCGACTAACAGTAGTACAATTTCCGCCGGCACCCTGTTTGTCAACAGCACCGGTGGCGGACGTTGTTAACCCGGGCCTCGACCGATCCGGTATGGTTTCACTTTGATGAACTCGCATTATGGTTTTGGCAAGTGTTTTACATCGGATGCCATTCCTGACACAACCCTCACCATTTACCCGGGCTTGGGACCGGCACAAGAGATACACTGGCTTGTGCTCCCTAGTGGCTGGTTTTTCATTTATTTGATGTTTTAAAAGTACTGTATTTCAGACATTTTATAATAGTCTAAATTGTGTTTTTAGTGGAACATAGTTCAAATTTGACAGAAATTCTGGCATCACCATGATGTCCTGAACTGTTGTTGATTTTTTTTTTATATAAATTTTTTCAAGTAGAAGTTTTAAAACTAATCATGTGGGGGGTTTTCTTCACATTTACACAGCTGAAAGTTCTTCCTTTCTTTTTTCCTCATCTGTTCTTTTGCTACAAATATTCTCCACGCTCTGCTGCTTGTGTATGTGTGTGTGTGTGTGAGTGTGTGTGTGCGTGCGTGCCTGTGGGTGTTGCATTTCTGACAGGCCCAGCATTACTGCCTGTTTTACAGGGCAGTGGGCAGAGTCTCTTTGCCAAGGTCAGGCTGACAGAATGCATTATGGGAAAGTAATTCATGAGTTTACAATAGAGTGCATTTACACACTTAGCGAGGCCGAGAAACACTCCGTTAGATCCAACTGATGGTTTTACATCACAGCTACTGAGTTATTTCCTCCAAGTTTAAGAACACCTGCTCTGCAGAGCAGTGTGTGTGTGTGTGTGTGTGTGTGTGGGTGTGTGTGCATACGTATGACTGTTGTGACATTTGCTGCAGTGTCTGATTAATTATCTTCTACAGATTGTATTCATACTGACAGGTGTTACTAACTTCCCTGGGATCAAGAAGGTGAGAGGAAGATGAGAAAAGGCAGATGGGGAATATTGGATAGGTGTGTGAAAGGCAGATATGGAGAGGAAAATCAAGAACATGACATAAAAAATGAATATGCATGTGTGTGTGTGTGTGTGCACGTGAGAGCCACTCTACCCCCAAAGCTTGCTTGGAGCAATTATCTTTATATTGCAATCACTGCTGATGTCTGAATATAATCATCTGTAAACACTAAATGTGCCTAGACCTTATTTAATGAGTGTCACACACGTAAACATGGTTAAATGAGCAACACAAGTCATTACTGTTTGATGGAGGTAACGCTAACCTTTCCTCCTCGAGGCTCGCTGCGTCTCGCAGCACAAAGAGATGAATTCACGGGGAGTTCAGGCAGCTTCATTATTTGGTTTATAGAAGGACAAACTTTAAAAAGTCCTGAACTTCACTGGGAAGCAGCATGATGACAAGATTTGTTTCAAAATGTTAATCAAAAGAAGAAGAGTAAGCTCAATAATCCAGGTAGATAATAACAAAAAATGTTTAATCAGGTCATCTGGACCAGTTTCTTTAAGTGAGAAACGTTTCATCCCCCATCCAGAGGACTTCCTCAGTCTACAGCCTGCCAACCAGATCTGTCCCATAAGCAGCCTTCTCTGCTGTGTTTCAAGACAACCTCCTGTTGGAATCTAAGAAGTAGACTTTCAACATGTGAATAACACGCCCATCCAAAACAATCAATCATCATGTACAACAATCAAATGTTTTAGGCCAGATGGACAACTTACTACTCACAGAAACTTACAGACCTTTTTCTGAACCATTGTCCTCAGGCTGTTTCTGTGAATAGCAAGTTGTCCATCTGGCCTAAAACATTTGATTGTTGTACATGATGATTGATTGTTTTGCATGTGTTAAAAGCCTACTGCTGAGATTTCAACACAAGATTGGCTTGAAACAGCAGTGAAGGTTTCCTATGGGACAGATCTTGTTAGCAGGCCGTAGACTGAGGAAGTCCTCTGGATGGGGGATGAAATGTTTCTCACAGTGGTAATGGCAGTCGACCCCCAATCGGAAGGTCAGAGGTTCGAGTCCCGCATCCGCCCACCATGTGTCGTTGTGTCCCTGGGCAAGACACTTAACCCCAAGTTGCTCCCGGTAGGTCTGGATAGTGCCCTACAAGGCAGGCTACCACTAACGGTGTATGAATGTGTGTATGAATGGGTAGATGGCTCGTATTGTAAAGCGCTTTGGGGCTCCTCAGAGGGGGCTGGAAGGCGCTATATAAATAAGCTCCATTTACCATTTACCATTTAAAGAAACTGGTCCAGATGATATGATTTAACGTTTTTTTCTCACTGGTCCAGATGATGGGATTTAATGTTTTTTTGTTGTTAATCAAAAGGTTTTGTGTTGATCTGTTCATGTCACCGTGAAGGATACTTCAATAATTCAACTGTATATACAGAGTTACAGATTGAGACCTTTAAGCTGTTTTCTCCAGGTTCAATTTCTTATAAACACAAATCCAAACATTCATGACTGCATTTCTGAAGAATGATGTGCATCCGGTTTAACAAAAAAAAAAAAAGACATTGTCACCCTTCAGAGTACTGTAATTATAGAAAATGCCTAAGAGACCCAATCTTTAATTATTAGTTTAGAATTAGTGTGATTTTTTAAATGTGAGATCAACAGTTTTTTTCCAACTTTCTTAATTTATATTACATACAAAACACTTTTCATTTGATATTCAAATTAAGAAACGATTCAATTACCAGTTTGTTTCATTTCTTCAGACTTTAACCATCCATCCAATCAATATCAAACATTTTGATTTAATGTTTCAGTTTTTTGAAGTTATGAAGTTGAGAGAAGGTGCTCAAAGCTGCATGTGGAGCTTTGAATCTCTGCGCTTCATAATGAACACCTTCTGGTATTTTACTGGCACTGTTGACCACAGCAGATTAATAACCGATGGAGATATTTATGAAAAATGTAATGTTCAAAAAACAAATTACATCAAAAACAAGAATTTTGCTAGCATTTTATAACATGGACTTCCTGTGTTTCCTCTTTTGTTGGAGAAAATGATGCTTTATGTAAACAAACTCATGATTGCTTCGAACAAATACTTCACAGGATACCTTGAAATAGAAGCAATTTATCTTCACTTCCTTCAGTGAATCAGACACTTGGGCACATTGTTACTTAGCAGTAAATCAAGACAGGAAATGAAAGATCAACATTAATTTCTTGTCTTCACCACAAAGCACACTTGTTCCAAAACAAAGAGTGCCAAAAAAAAAAAAAGTCTACGCTGGAATTGTCATCAACTACATTGTAAAATATAATTTCCAAATATTGCAGTAGTTTAAAAAAGTTTTGTGTGTTTCAGTGAATTACAGCCAACTTTCTGTTATTTGTGCTCATTAGTGTTTTAGCATCAGCAGTCTTTTTGTCGGAGCTAACATTAATTAGCTTGTGGCCACTGTGCTGTGCATGGTGGGTAAGGGAAGCAAACCATGTAAGTATTCTTTTGATTTTCCAAGAAAAAAATCCCCAAAGTCCTTAAACAGAAATACCTCCAAAGGCTTTTATTGACAACCAGGAAAACAGTGGGATGCCTGGTTCAGTCAGAAATAATACACAAAACAATACTGTATAGCTAAAGGAGGAATTATCAGAAAAGAACAACTGAAGATTTGGTTTGAAATTCTTTAGCTTTAAATATTACAAGGGGTATATACTTGCTCATTATGCACCTTCAAATGGCTAGTTCTGTTTGAAGTGAGGTTGTTTGCAGCATTTAAGAGTAGTCAGTGTCTAACTGGCAGTAGAGCAGTCAAAGTGATCCAAGTTTGAAGAATTAAAATGATATTTTCATGTATGTCAAGTCTAATTATTACTTATGGTTACAATTGATTTTGTGCCATTTGAAAAGCAAATTTTCAAGATTTTATCAACAGACAGCATTAAAGAAATCATAGTTCCATTGAATGCTTTATTTAAAGCATTAAACATTAGTACATTTGCATTATTTTCTTAGATAGTTAAGAACTTTGTTGTCGCAGGGTGAAGAGTGGGAATTGGAAAGGAAATACCCTCCGTCTATCCTTCTGTCCGTCCATGCATGTTGTGAGCATGATGACTAGCTTGTTTTCACACCAGATAGTCCGGTAGACTCGGTTCAGTTGGGGACCAATATTCATAAATAAAATTTACATTTGATCTGGTGCGGTTTGCATTCACACTGCACTGTGCAGTCGAGCCAACCTGTTTGAACCAACTTGTTCCCCCACTCGCCTGTGGTGGCGCTGCATCACGAACTGCTGAAAGAAACAACACAAAAACCTCTGAAGAAGACACTTCTTCTTCTTCTTCTTCATCTTCTGGAAATTAAAAACAAAAACAGAGTGGCGTCAAATTTTAGAGGTCTTAAGATTTCTGTTTTGTCATTTTTCAACAATGGACTAAGCATGAGTGGAAGATGAGGCAGAAGACCATGGATACAGTATTTTCGTCGCACCCGAGTATAGGTTGCATTGCCCAATTATTGCCAAAGAATTGGAAAAAAATCCATATATAGGTCGCACCTGAGTATAGGTCGCACCTACATCAAAATGTGGACCGTCTTTAGCTCTGCTGCAAATGTCTCTTCCACAGGAGCGCACAGCAAGGCTTTTAAGAAGATTAACACTTAAAAACAATTAATTGTTTGATAAAAATTATTAGTGTGTCTCAGTTTAATTTTTGTTAATAAATGATTACAAATCAGCTTATTTTATAAAAAGCCATATATAGGTCGCACCTGAGTATAGGTCGCAGGGCATGAAAAAAATGATAAAAAGGTGCGACCTATACTCCGGAAAATATGGTAATGTTGTTTTTCACACAAGGCAAGCTGACGGCTCCATATAACGTAAGAGAAATGCCTGTTTTTTGCCCTGTGCTGTAGTCCACTTCCTGCTTGTGGAGCGGGGCCCGGTCTGCTTGCATTCACACTGTCAAACCGTGCTCGAGTTTTCTTCTACCAAACCGAGATCTATGTCTTTAGACAGGCCAGAGTTCACCTTTTTGTTCCATGACAGAGTTCAATGTCGTGTTCACACCTCCCCCAAATGAACGGGACTTCCTAGGCAAAAGGGCTAGAGTTTGGGACAACAGGGCTAGTGTGAATGCACCATAAAATCAAGTGAGGTACTACTTGTTGGAGTTCAGTTCTCTCAGCTACCTGCAGTCACAA
>JBBPBX010091117.1:0-13994 GCA_038048925.1 Garcialebias charrua
GGGGCTTGGGACTCTGGGGGCGCGTCGTCCCCGGGCTTGGGCCTGGTGGGGGTCGGGGGTCTTGGGCTCTGGCGGGCGGGTCGCCGGGCTATGGGCTGGCTGGCGCTCTGGTGCCCAGCTCTGGCCGGGGGCTCTCGGCTCGCTGGTGGGTTGGGGTTCATATGCTGGGGGGTGGGTGTCTGGGGGCGTGACTGGTGGCCAATGGGAGGGAGCGGGCAAACCCAGCCTGGGTGTCTAATGTGTTATGTGTTCTGAAAGTTGTTAATATGAAGGGTGGGTATAGTATTTCTTCTGGGGTGGGGATTAAGTGGATGTCCTGGATGATGGTCTTGGACTATACTTGGCCGGTGTGCGGGCCCCGGTTGGGGCCTGTTCTTGGTGCTTCCTGGCTCTGTCGACGGTTGGGCGGGCGCTCTTGGCCGTGTCGTCCATGTGGGATTTTGTGTCCTCTTGGACGGCGGGCTGACTGCGGTTCGCAGGGGTCGTGGCGGCCCTGGCGGGTGTGGGCTGTTGGTTCTGCTGTTGGCGGCCCTCGGGGCCGTGTCCCTCTCTGGTCTTGGCTCAATGTCCTGGCGGTCGGAGAGGTGTTTCCTTTACCTCGCTCCTTGGGTGGACCTTGGCGAGCTGGGGGGTAAGCAGGGTCAGCGGGGGAGCTGACTCGCTGTGGGAGCACTGTTCCTGCAGTTATTTTTCTCCCCATCCCTCAACACGCACCTCCGCCCTCTTCATCTTAAATTAATACATGTAGGGAATTTGGGTCTCGGGTGTGCTGCAATGGTTTTACATCTCTGTTGTTAAGAGCACCTGGGACTCAATTTTATATACACTTTAGACATTCATTCATAAACATCTTCATAAAAGTCACATATAGGGAATGGAGTGAGCACTATGGCTATGGGTGGCGGGATGACATCAATCTCGCCCCCATGCCTATGCTCACTCAACATTATGCATCTAGACAATTAGGGCCTGGGTTAGAGTTGGAGTGGAGGGGAAACTGGTATAATGCCAGCCTTTGCTCCTTCTCTTTCCTTTTTAAATACACTTTACAACAACACTCACCAACAGTACATTTGGGGACGGGGGTGTGTGTGTCGGGGTCTTGATTTGTTAATTTCAATTTTATTTATTATGTATTTATTTATATATTATTTATTTATTTTTCTCTTACCCCCCTGGTTGCCTTGCGGACATTCTGGGGGTGGGCCGTCAGGGGTTGTGCTGGGGTGTGGGGGGGTTCGGGGCCTGCGGGTTCGCCGTGGGCGGGGCTGGCAGTGCGCTCCCTCTGGGGCTGCTTGGGCTCGGGTGTCCTGTCCTGTCCTGTCGGCAGGGCGCGGGGTGTGCCGGATCTTGGACGTCTGCTGCTCTCCACCCCAGAATGAATGGGTCTACCTCCTGGGTTTGGATGTGGGCTGCCCCATGTAGGGAGCAGGTACATGTCTTGGACCTAGGGGGTATAGAGTGTGCATCGGGATTATGAATGGAGCGTGTCGTTATTGTTTGTCTTTCTGTGACTGAGGGTGAGGATGAGGGTGGGTCTGAATGAGTGTGTCTGTGTATGAATGTTTAAGTGTCAGGCTGGGACTTGGACTACCCCCTCTCTGATACTTCTGAGGCTACCCAGTGTCGCGCTCCTGCCACGTGGCCCCCTGGTGGGTGTTCCTCTGCCTACGGGCGTGCTTGGGGCCCTCACTATCTGGGGCTGGGCGCTTGGGCGTTTGTCAGCTCGGCCTGGTGGCTGCCTGGTGGGGCTCGGGTCCTCTGGTCCTGTCAGGTCTGGACCTGAGGGATGGGCGTCCCCGGTGCCCGAGCCTCGGTGACCGGCCCTGGGGCTACGTCGGTGCAGCGGGCTCCGGCGGGGGCCTGTGTATTGTCGCTGTTGACCCCGGGGGGTCATTGTGTGTGGTCCCTGGTGGGGTTCGTCCGGTTCTTCCACTTGGTCGGATCTGGGGAGTGGACGAGTGGCTCGTCCTGTTCGGGTGGTCCTGGGGACTCTGGGCTCGGGGTCCTTCCTGGGGTCTTGGGCTTTGATCGCCCCTTCGTCTGTCTCGGGCTTTGGGGGGACGGGTCTCTGATGCTTCACAGTCGCTACTAAATGTTCTATTGGAGGAACCTCATTCACTTATGCATGCTCACAACCACACACAAATGGATGCAGGGATGTATAGTAGATGTATGTAGATGGGTATATAAATGAATATAAATATATATGTATGTATATTGTATATATATTTGTAGGTATGGGTATGTGTATTTATAGAAATATTTGCAAGGTCATGAATATTATCAGTCTTTATGCTTGTATGTTTCGTTGTTGTGTTCTGTCATGTGCTTTGCAGGATTGTGGACGGAGGTTTGGTGTGTTTGCCTTGTGCTCTTTCTGTGGACAATTGTTGTTTTGTTGTTTTGTTTTGTTGTCTCACTTTCTCTTTTCTTTCTTTCTCTCTATTAAAAAAAAAAAAAAATACATATTGGAGTGAGAGGATGGCTATAAGGTGTGAAGGGAGGCCATCTATAAATGGAAAAAAAAAAAAAAAAAAAAAAATAAATAAAAGTAGAAACCCTCATTTTATTATGTTTTGTACATTTGTATTACAGCATTTTTTTATTTATTTTTTTATTATTTACCACACCCTGCATTCCAAGACTCTTCCTTTTATATATATTTTTTCCTTTTTTCTTTTTTTATTGAACTATTGAACATACAGAACAAAAGAACACAAATAGAACAACAAATGACAATCTCAAATTACAATGATACATATAAACATATACAAATATCCACTATCATACCTCCTAAAGTCAACATATTAAATTAATTATCATATCAACCATCATAAATTTAAATTTAGGTAATAGTCTTATTTGAAAGTTTGCAAATAATATAGTACAAGTAAATTAAACAACCACATAACTATTTATCTAACAATCTCTATAATTACTAAAATAATTTGTCAGAGGGCTATATTATCTGAGTGAGGTGATCAAAAAGCTTTTTTGCTTGTGGTTTTTTTTAGCTCAGTCTAATGAAAGTTTTAACAACTGGAGTTCTTGGTTGAATACAGACAATAATGGTTTAGACTCGCCATATCTGCATTTATGTACTTTATTTTATCAACTGAAAACTTTGAAATTGAATGATTTGGTTAATAACAACATTTTGTTGCTTATGTACAGTATAAGGCACATAAAGGCATGTTGCCTGTCAATATTCAAACGAATTTTGTTAAAAGAGAGAGTGTATATTTTCTTAAAGGAATTGAGATGTTTGTGAAGCTGTAGGAGGTGGTGAAGAGACGACACAGGAGACGGGATGCAGGTCTTCACTTTATTCACTCCTACTTTCAACTGGCGGGAAAACCACCCAACAACGCCTTATATACCAACATAACATCCGGTCCTCTGGACCTTTCACAATAAAAGCATCCTTAACACATTGGGTCCACTGGGTGTGAGTAGAGCCCCCTAGTGGTCCACCACACACGCCCCCCCAGAACACCCAGTAAGGTCCATCACTAGTCCCGCATTTTAGGTTTGATTAAACGCCCAGAACGGCTGAACCTGGGCCCCGCAGAACCAGTTCGATGAAGCGGGGGGTGACGAGGAGGGGCTGCAGAAGATTCGGGCTCCAATGGTTGTTGAGAGTCTCTGGAAGGAGGGCAGCAATCCGTTAGCAACGTGGATGGAGGTCTGCCCCTGCGAGGAGCCTGGGCCGTAACAACCTGATCATCTGACATAACATGAGCTGGTTTAAGCCTATCAATACAGACAGTCTCAGTACGACCCCCTAAATCTAAAAGGAAATGTTTTGGACCTGGCTGAAGAACCCGAAACGGTCCATCATACACAGGCTGTAGTGGTGTCCTGTGTGCATTGTGTTTGACAAAAACAAATTTAGAGGACTCCAGACTCTTAGGGACAAATGACTGAGGTAAACAATGGTGTACCGGGCCAGGGACACGAACGGAGTCCTCCTGAGACGAAAAATGTTGCAACGGCGGAGCGAACTGTGGTGAGGGTACCTCAGGTAAAAACTCACCGGGGACGCGCACAGGCTGACCGAAAACCAGTTCAGCCGGGGAAGAGTTCAGGTCCTCTTTGGATGCGGTACGTAAACCCAACAAAACCCAGGGAAGACGGTCAATCCAGTTGTCACCGGTCAATGCAGCGCGCAGTGCAGCTTTCAATGACCTGTGAAACCGTTCACACAAACCATTAGCTTGAGGGTTGTAAGCTGTGGTCCTGTGAACGTTCGTCCCCAGGCCCTTGGCCATGGTAGACCAAAGCTCAGAAACAAACTGCGGGCCCCTGTCTGATGTAATGTCTGAAGGGGGGCCAAAACGTGCAACCCAGGTAGACAAAAATGCCCGGGCCACCACTGCAGCCGTTGTGGATGTCAGAGGAACCACCTCAGGCCACCTGGTGGTCCGATCTATCATAGTCAGCAGATGAGTAAAACCTTGTGATGGAGGCAGAGGGCCCACCAGGTCCACGTGCACATGGTCAAACCGCCGACTAGGGATAGGGAAAGGTTCCAAAGGTGCTTTGGTGTGCCTGTCAACCTTAGCACGCTGACATGGGACACACGCTGCTGCCCACTCCTTAACCGCTTTACGCAGACCGGGCCAAACAAACTTTGAGCTGACCAGTTTCACCGATGCTCTAACACCTGGGTGAGAAAGGGAATGCAAGGAGTCAAAAACGCGGCGTTGCCATGAAACTGGAACCAGGGGGCGGGGCCTGCCAGTAGAAACGTCACAGAGCAGGAGAGGACCTCCGTCATCCACCTGCCGTTCCTCCAACTCGAGGCCCGTGGGCCCGGACTGGAGCTCGAGTATTTCTGCGTCGCTACGTTGGTCCGCAGCCATGGCAGAAAAATCGATGCCCACGTACACGGGAGAGATCAGCACCCGGGAGAGACAGTCGGCCACCACATTGGACTTTCCAGCCACATGCTGAATGTCTGTAGTAAATTCAGACACCGCTGCGAGGTGGCGTTGCTGGCGGGCAGACCAGGGGTCGGAAATTTTCGACATAGCAAACACCAAGGGTTTGTGGTCCACGTATGCAGTGAACTGGCGGCCTTCCAGGAAAAACCTGAAATGGCGTGTGGCCAGGTAAAGTGCCAGCAACTCCCTGTCAAAAACACTGTATTTAAGCTCATTGTCCCGCAGCGTACGGCTGTAAAATGCAAGCGGCTGCCAAACTCCTGACACCTGCTGTTCTAACACAGCCCCCACCGCAACATCAGATGCGTCTGTTGTCAAAGCTATTTGTGCCGCCGGGGATGGGTGGGCCAGAAGGGCAGCAGTGGCCAGTGCAGCTTTAGCATCACCAAATGCCTGTAGGCGTTCTGGTGTCCAGTCAACACTGTCGTTGGGCTTTTTCTTTTTCAGCGCTCCATAGAGCGGGCGCAGCAGTTGTGCTGCCCTGGGGAGGAAACGGTTATAGAAGTTAACCATTCCCAAAAACTCTTGTAGCGCTTTAACAGACTGGGGCTGTGGAAAATCTGACACCGCCTGCACTTTGTTTGGTAACGGGACAGCACCACTGGCAGAAATGCGGTGGCCCAAAAAATCAATGACTGGCAGCCCAAACTGGCATTTTGCTGTATTTACAATCAGGCCATGTGCTGCTAGGCGCTGAAAAACCTCACGGAGGTGGGACATGTGCTGGTCAGCTGAGCTGCTAGCCACCAGGATGTCGTCCAGATACACAAATACGAATGACAGACCCCTTAGGACTGAATCCATCAACCGCTGAAATGTTTGTGCTGCACCTTTAAGACCAAAAGGCATGCGCAAAAACTCAAACAGGCCGAAAGGCGTGATCACAGCGGTCTTAGGGACATCCTCCACATGCACAGGAACCTGGTGGTACCCGCGTACTAAATCTACTTTAGAAAAAATGGAGGTCCCAGCCAGGTGCACTGAAAAATCCTGGATGTGGGGGATGGGGTAACGATCGTTCTCCGTGATGTTATTAAGGCGGCGGAAATCCCCACATGGTCGCCATTTGCCGTCTGCTTTGGGCACCATGTGCAGGGGGGAGGCCCACGGGCTGTTTGAGCGCTGCACGATGCCTAAATGCTCCATGTTAGCAAACTCTTCCTGTGCTATTGCTAGCTTAGTAGCATCGAGGCGGCGTGCACGTGCGAACACCGGGGGGCCTGTTGTGGGAATATAATGTTCAACCCCATGCTTTGTGTTTGTGTTGGCAAAGTTAGGAACAGTCAGCGAGGGAAACTCAGACAATAAACGTTGAAACACATCACCCGAAGCTAAAAAATTAGCATGCATTAGAGGCCCAGCTCCTCGCGTCTCACAAGGCAGTGACGAAAAGGACACCGCGTCGATTAAACGTCTGTTAGCCATATCAACCAGGAGCCCGTGAGCACAAAGAAAATCAGCCCCTAAAATAGGGACTGAGCTAGCAGCTACCACAAAGTTCCACTGGAAGTCTCGTTCATGGAAACGAACAGTCACCAACCTTTCACCAAACGTCTTGATGGGTGAGCCGTTAGCCGCGGTTAGCTGCGGGCCGCAGCCTTCAGCCAACGTGTCGGAGCCAGACGGGGGAACAAGGCTCTTCTGCGAACCAGAGTCCACCAGGAACCGCCTCCCCGACCTCGAGTCTTCGATGAAAAGCAGCCTTTCCTTGTCGCCAACGGCCGCGGCTGCTAGCGTGCGTTGGCGTTGTCGTTTCCCTGAGGCTTGTAGCTGCACGGCGGGACGCACCGTCGTGCTTTGGCGCCAAAACGCTTGTGGTAGAAACACAAAGTGGCTCCTGTCCGCCCGCGGCTAGCGACCCCTGCTACCACCGATGGCTCGTCCGGCGCTGAGGACGTTGCTTGAAACTCGGGCGCTGTTGGAGATCCGTGGGCCGCCATCTGGACTTCGAAGGTCCTTGTCGTTAGAAGAATGCGGTCAGCTTCTCCGGCCAGCGCGCGGTAATTCTTCTGCTGCAGAAGCGTGGAGTTGGCCAGGACATTACGCACTTGTGCTGGAAACTTGCGGAGGAGAAGGTGGCGGAAGAGGAACTCGCAGTCGCCTGAGCCCCGCAAGGCTAACATGCCTTCCACTAGCTCCAAAGCTGTGCCATCGCCCAAACCGGGGAAGGAAAACAGTTTCTCCGCGCGCTCCGCGTCTGAAAGCGTATAACGCTGCAGAAGGAGCTCCTTGAGTGCGGCGTATTTTCCTTGTGCAGGAGGGTCCTCGAGCAGGCTCATTACCCGCTGGGCTGACCGTGGGTCCAGCGCCGCGACCACATGGTGGTACTTGGTGTCGTCTGAAGAAATCCCGCGAAGGGCGAACTGCGCTTCGACGTGAGCAAACCACGCCGGGGCGGCGTTCAGCCAGAAGTCCGGCATCCTGGCGGACACCGCAAAAGCGAGCGAGGCCGCCTGTGGGGGTTCCACCACAGGGGACAGCTGAGGGGAGCTGGCTGTAGCTTCATGCGTCGACATATTCAGCTCACGAGGGTCACCAATTGTAGGAGGTGGTGAAGAGACGACACAGGAGACGGGATGCAGGTCTTCACTTTATTCACTCCTACTTTCAACTGGCGGGAAAACCACCCAACACCGCCTTATATACCAACATAACATCCGGTCCTCTGGACCTTTCACAATAAAAGCATCCTTAACACATTGGGTCCACTGGGTGTGAGTAGAGCCCCCTAGTGGTCCACCACAAAGCCTTATTTTAGTAGTAGTTTGAAGGAACGATCCACAATAATTCAGGGAATAGGATTGTGGAATGGTTTGGAAGATACCGTTAAAAATGCCAGATCACTGTATACATTTAAGAGACTGATAAAGACGAGTTTCTTGGAAGAATATGGAAATCGTTAATATATATCTACTTAATTTGTTGTCTGATTTGATTAAGATGTTTGAGTTTTTATGTTTTTAATTTAGCTAGATTGTTATTGTCTTTGTGAATTACATTTTTTATATATAATTTGATTTACATTAGAATTAAGTAAAAAGGGGCAGTTTTCATAAGACTAGTTCTTCTTCTGCCACCTTTCATTTTATTTTATTTACATTTTTTATTGTATTGTATGTATAATTGTCATGTTTTTAAATGAAATGAATAAATTTAAAAAAAAATTTATATATAATTTTAATATTATGATAATGTTATTAACAAAATATTCATCTGTTTTTATTTTCAGACCCTTCCTTTTATATTGAAGGTGCGACACGCTACTTCCGGTTTGTTCTTTCGCTCTTCCGGTTGTTTCACAGACACTTCCTGTTCGCTTCCCGGTCCAACGAGATTACTGACAAAGTAAAAGTCTGCCGCTGTGATTCTATTCAGTTTGGAAAACACGTCGCTGTCGCCGCTTCACGTGAGCTTCTGTCAACGAGGTTGTTGAATTCCTTGACGCCGACATGATGACGGTTCCGGACGGCTGGACGTGGTCCGAGCGGGACGGTATGAATATTATCTCTCCTTTACTTTAGCTTAGGGTGCTCAACTGACAACTCTGGCTAGCATGAAACACTGCTAGCATGCCACGCAGGCAGCTAACTTCTTCAAGGACGAGAAAAGTTTGCCGGCAACGTTGAAATGCTCCTTTCAGAGTAAAGTTTTGACGGTTTAGTTTGTCTCTGGCAACATGAAAATGGTGAACGTCAGGAGATACCTGAGGGGGAGTGGGAGGGTCCTCGCCTTCGTGTTCGTCGCCTCCGTCGTCTGGCTCCTGTTCGACATGGCCGCTCTGCGCATGTCCATAAACGACGTGAACAGCCAGCTGCTGAAGGAGCGAGTGATCCGAGAGAAGGAGATGATGCTCATGCAGCAGCAGTCCAGGGTCACCCAGCTGGTGATGGAGGGGTTCAAGCACCCAGTGCAGAAGGTGGAGCTGGCTGTGACCCACGCGTGGAGAAAACAAAAGTCAAACAAACTAGCTCAAGCTTACTACAGACGTGGAGGCAAAGAGCATGAGCTGAACTCTAACCAGAAGCAAGTCATCAAAAGTGTCCACTCCAACCCTCATCATAATGGAGATGATAACCCTTCAAAGCAGGATGTTCGCCCTAAAAAAGAAGCGGTGAACCTGGAAATAAGTGAAGCGGTGGCTCATGAAACCCACCGTCCACCAGGTAAGATAAACCAAAACCTTTTGATTAAACCCGCACGTTTTGCACAAAATCCCGTCGACGGAATAG
Source organism: Garcialebias charrua (assembly GCA_038048925.1). Classification (NCBI taxonomy): domain Eukaryota; kingdom Metazoa; phylum Chordata; class Actinopteri; order Cyprinodontiformes; family Rivulidae; genus Garcialebias; species Garcialebias charrua. The sequence continues at coordinate 9,179 of JBBPBX010091117.1, forward strand.
ATTCCAGGGCTGATCAGAAAGCTAAGAGAGCGTCTGCCAAGAATCAAACAAAAGTGAACCAGCTTCACGTAGAGGAGGCGCACCCTGCTCAAACAGTCGCTCATCAAAATCCCAACAAGAAGAATGTAAACAGACGAGAGGAAAACATGGAGGCGAAACGGGTCGCGGCGTCTGAGAGGACTAATCTAAAGGTAAAGAAGGAGCATCTGAAGCCGGCTGTCCACCTCGGAGCAAAAGAAAACACTGGGATCAACGCCACCGCTGGCAGAAAAGCAGGCGTCCACAAAGTGCTCCACCTGGACATGACTCAAGCTCCCAGAGATCCTAAAGCAGTCGGCCAGTTCGGCCAGGCCGTGCTTCTTCCCAAGAGCGACGATGCAGTGGTGAAGAAGAGGTGGGATGAAGGCCATTTTAACGTCTACCTTAGTGACCAGATCCCAGTGGACCGGGCCATTCCTGACACCAGGCCTGAAAGGTGAGTCCTGCGTTTGTGCGTTACTGCTCATCACGCTGACTGAACGCCTGAACTGTTTTTGTTTTGTTTCAAGCTGCGCGCGGAATCTGGTCCACGACGACTTGCCTACCACCAGCGTGATTTTCTGTTTCGTGGATGAGGTGTGGTCCACGCTCCTTCGCTCTGTCCACAGTGTGCTCAACAGATCGCCACCACACCTCCTCAAAGAGATCATCCTGGTGGATGATTTCAGCACTAAAGGTATTCAGAAGCACTTTGGTTTGGACTTGTTCCTGTTTAAAGTGCTTTATAAATAAAATGGTATGGTAAATGCGATGAATTAAGGTGTTCTTGTTCAACTTTATTCCAAGGGAAATGCCCTCAATTTTATTTGTCGCCAAAGCCCAAAGGCATTTATTATTCAGTGCGATGAAATAAACAGATCTTCAAATTTTGTTAAATTAAAGTCAGCAAATAGTTTGTGTTTTGCCAAAGAAAATAGCTTTTGGTTGTTTTAGCTCATGTAAAGTACCAAAAAAAAAAAAAGATTCAAACTTGTTAGCAGCAGTATTTTATCATTTTAATCCTGATAATTTGTGCACATTTTGCCTCAGTATCCCTTTTGAAATGACAGTAGGGTGTTTTATTGTAACATGGGGTTTTGTTTTTACTCGGGCAGACTATCTGAAGGAGCCACTGGATAAGTACATGTCGCAGTTTCCCAAAGTGCGGATCATTCGTCTAAAGGAGCGCCAGGGCCTGATCCGAGCCAGGCTGGCTGGAGCTGCAGTTGCCAAAGGTAAGCCTGGTTTAGGAGTTCTGTTTGACAAATGTTTACCTGTAACAATGTATGACATAAATAATACAGTTTCAAACATGAGGTAGTGTGAGTTTGTGAAATTACATAGACTAAATAATAGATCAAAAGTTTTTATACTTTTCACTGTATAAGTCGCACCTATTAGCATAAATTAGCATGTCCTGCGACTTATATAGCGAAGCGGGTTATTTATGTTTTTTCTTCCTATATTTATAACCCAATTTTTGGCTGAGATTGGACTCATTCTGACATGGAAAATATTGAACACTACCATTTTCAGCCACTAGAGGGCTCTCGAGTACTATGGCAAGCCAAGTGTTTCATTAATAGGTAAAAGTGGCTTTTAATGAGACACTTGGCTTGCCATACAAAGCAACCTTCGTCTCGCTCCGGAACTCCTGGACTAAATGTCAAATCAGCTGCATTTCGCCGTGCTGCCCAGGCGAAATGCAGCTGATTTGACCATTAAAGTGCATTTATTACCTTTGTAATCACCTTTGCTATAATGTAGAGCAAACAAATAATTATTTTCAAGTGTTAATCTTGTTAAACTCTTGTTAAAGTCCTCCACTGCATGCTCCCGCGGCCGCCATTTTGCAGCCAATCAAATTTTTTTGGGCACAACACTGGCCCATGTTTCCAGGTTGTCAGTCATAACAAACGCCACGCATCGGCGGTGACGCATAATAGATGTGACTTATACAGCAGTGCAACGTGTACGGCAAAAAGTACGGTATTTCTTTTTAGGATGGTCCAAACTGTGACAAGCATTTACCGGTAATCTTTACAAAGTACCGGTATTCAGTCCGAGTGTAAGCTTCATGTCTTTCCAGGTTGTCAGTCATAACAAACGCCACGCATCGGCGGTGACGCATAATAGATGTGACTTATACAGCAGTGCAACGTGTACGGCAAAAAGTACGGTATTTCTTTTTAGGATGGTCCAAACTGTGACAAGCATTTACCGGTAATCTTTACAAAGTACCGGTATTCAGTCCGAGTGTAAGCTTCATGTCTAAATGTGAACAACTGTTCTTTGTTTTCTCAAATGCACTGAAACTTGGATAAAATAAAATGCATAAAAATCTAAGTAAACATTCTGACATAACACAAAAATTATGTTGAATTCAGGACTTGGTGATCACATCAGTCAATGCATTGTTCACTGAACTCTTCAACTATTTTAGTTTTTATGTTACTATGATCACTTTATGTTAATATTAGAGTACCGGTAACTGCAGCAGGATGTTTGCTTTCTTCTACTGTAGGTGACGTCCTTACCTTTCTTGACTCGCATATTGAATGTAATGTGGGCTGGCTGGAGCCACTCCTAGAGAGAGTGTATTTGGATCGCAGGAAAGTGCCTTGTCCGGTTATTGAAGTCATCAGTGACAAAGACTTGAGGTGACTGAATTAAACCACATGTGAAGTAACAATAAAGTGATTACCTATAACAAAATTTGATAAATGTTATTATAATGTTGTAACCTTTTTCTTTGTCTCTTTATCGTTAGTTATATGCTTGTTGACAACTTCCAAAGAGGTATATTCAAATGGCCTTTGGTGTTTAGCTGGAGCGCAGTACCAGCGGATGTTATTAAGAAGAACAACATGACCATTTCAGATCCAATCAAGTACTGCTCTCACCATCATCTTTCACACCTTCTTATTTTATAACCATTACTCCCATTTGAGCTGTATTGTCCTTGTTTTGTTCATCTTACAGGTGTCCAGTAATGGCTGGGGGGCTTTTTTCAATTGATAAAAAGTACTTCTTTGAGCTTGGTACCTATGATCCAGGTTTAGACGTGTGGGGTGGAGAGAACATGGAGATTTCATTTAAGGTATATATTTTTGTGTGTAACATGTTAGAGCTTTCCAAACACTTGACTGATTTACTTATTCATTTATTTCCCACATGGCACCAAACATGCTGCCATTTCAACAGATTTGGATGTGTGGCGGGGAAATTGAGATTATCCCCTGCTCCCGGGTTGGACACATTTTCCGAGGGCAGAATCCTTATAAATTCCCAAAAGACAGGCAGAAGACGGTGGAGCGTAACCTGGCAAGGGTGGCTGAAGTTTGGCTGGATGAGTACAAAGACATTTTCTATGGCCACGGGTACCACCACCTGCTGGACAAAAAGGTCATGGATATTGGCAACCTCACCGAGCAGATTGAGCTGAGGAAGAGGCTCAAATGCAAGAGCTTCAAGTGGTACCTGGAGAACGTGTATCCAGACTTCAGTACTCCTTTAGTCAAAGCTGGCGGCCTGGTAGGTGGATTCGTTATTCATTCAACCTTTATGCAGCTTCACTGAGTCATGAGGACTGGTTTTCAAGAGAGACTTGTTTTAAACAAAACCACAGATAAGGAACACACAACAAGAAACAGCCATAAAATGCAAATAAAATGAAAAATAAATCAAAGTAGTGATCTAAAACAAAATAAAAACAAGCTATGAAATGGGGTAAAAATACTAAAAACAGGAACATGTCTGTTGATTTTTGCATTGAACGTAACAGGTGTTTAAAATCCCTTTAGAGAGGTCAAAGTCAGCAGCTTCAGATCTTTTTGCAAACGATTCCATGTGACAGGCGCGGAGTAAGAAAAAGCTCTTTTGCCGAATTCAGTCCACACTGAGGGGACGCTGCATGTAATAATGTCTTGAGAGTGCACGCTGTGGCTGTACTGATGACGTGACATGTAGATGTATGAAGGCAGCAGACCAAGGAGTGATTTAAAGATGAAAATGTACCAGTGAGAGAGCCTGCGTGAAGTTAATGATGACCAGTTGTCCAGTGAGTACAGAGTGCAGTGATGGGTACGATAGTGTAAAGGAAATCTATAGGCCGTTTGTGTAATTAAACACAAACGAGGTCAGTTTACTGACTTACCTATAGTTTTAGGTGCGCATCGCTGAGCAGACTTTTATCTGCACAAACATGCCACCAGTTCACGGGGTCTCAACTTTTTCAGAATAAATCAATAAATCTGACGATGTGATTAGCCAGAAATGTAATTTCACAGGAGACTTCAATTTATATTGGTCTACCAGAAAATAGACCTTTTATTGAAACTATCACAAGAATTACATTAAACATTTGTATCGATATTAGCTCTGATTTAATAACTACGTTGACAAGAATTCAAATTAAAACAAACAGACAGTTTAAACTTAACTGTTGGCACATTACTTGACAGATTAAAGCTTATGAAAAATAAGAAATAGGAGGAAGGAGTACTGGAAGCTAAGTTAAGCTAAAGTTAATTATTTTGAAAACAACCAGGGTGGCAAGCTTTCCCATACGGATCTTAGCTGTACTTCCGACACGTGCAGCATACAAACAAGCCTCTTTACCTGGTGACGAGACGTCTTGCGAGGTGAGGACTGAGAAGTTTGTGGACACTAACGGACTGTGTTGTCCAGTGAACGTCCAGATGACTTCGTGTAGTTCAAATACAGTATTTTACTGCTTTTGACCAGAATGCTAATTACTGTACTTCTTTTTATACAGGTATACTGTATATATGTGTAT
>JBBPBX010091118.1:0-13994 GCA_038048925.1 Garcialebias charrua
TTCTCAAAGTATTAAATGACATCATACATGCCCTGGACTGCAAACAATTCTGTGTTGCCCTATTTATAGACCTGTCCAAGGCATTTGATACAGTTGATCACGGACTATTGACAAACATCCTGGAACACTCTGGTCTATCAAAACTTGCAGTCTCCTGGTTCACCAACTACCTAACTGACAGAACGCAGTCTGTTCATGTAGCCGGATCCTCCTCTACATTCTTAGATGTTGTGAAAGGGGTGCCACAGGGTTCTGTCTTGGGTCCCATTCTTTTCTCTCTATACATCAACGATCTTTGCAGTGATCTGTCAAATGCTTCCCACCATTATTACGCAGATGACACCATCATCTATTGCTGTTCTTCCTCCCTCAGCCAAGCTTTCACCTCTCTTCAGGATGCTTTTAATATTATTCAGTCACGGCTGCAAAAACTTAGACTGGTCCTAAATGCCGACAAAAGCAAGTTCATGGTTCTTGCCAACAGAAAGCTGCAACCAGAGAACCCACCTCAAATTGGAACCCAAGAGGGAAAACAAATAGAAATGGTCTCCACCTACAAATATCTAGGTTTCAACATTGACACTGAACTGTCTTTTAAAACCCACATCTCCAAAATGGCCACTAAACTCAAACTGAAGCTAGGTTTCTTCTTCAGAAACAAATCCTGCTTCTCATGCAAAGCCAGGAGAACATTAGTAGCTGCAACATTCATGCCAATACTAGATTATGGTGACGTGCTGTACATGAGTGCTGCATCAAAATACCTACAGTCCTTAGACTCCATTTACCACGGTGCCCTTCGGTTCATTACTGACTCCAGTTATCGCACTCATCACTGTGAGCTTTACGTAAAATCTGGCTGGTCATCTCTCAGCACTCGAAGATACACTCACTGGATATCCTTCATCTACAAGACCCTCCTAAACCTGGTCCCGTCATACCTCACCTCCTTAATACAAACATCACACAGTCAATACTCCCTGCGCTCTAACGATTTAGTCCTCCTGTCAGTTCCTCCTGTCAGAACTGAACTAGGAAAAAGAGCGTTCAGCTTCGCCGTCCCCTCAGCCTGGAACAACTTACAGAAAGATCTGAAACTATCAACATTCATCTCTCCTGGATCCTTTATGTCAACCGTAGTAGAAAATGTCATCAAGAAACTTGACCATTGCAGATGTTTCTAACCACTACTTATCCAATATACATGTCATTGTTGGTTTTTTTTGTCTGCTTGTTTTGTATATAATGTATATAGAAATCTGTCATATCCTGTTGGTTTTGAACTGTCAACATCTGTTTACTGTGATTGTAGTTTTCTTTATTTTCTTTTTGATAAGTGCAAATGCCTATTGCCAATGTGACGTGTGCTGCTGACCACTTGACCAGGTCACCCTTGTAAAAGAGATCTCGATCTCAATGGGCTCTACCTGGTTAAATAAAGGTGATTGATTGATTGATTGATTGATTGATTGAACAGATATTTTTGTAAAGAGGATGTATAGAACAAGTTTAAAGGGTAGGTCTACTTTAATGAAGGGAATTAGTTTATGGAATAGTTTGGATAATGATACAAAAAAGGAGAAATCATTAGTTGTATTTAAGAAAAAGATCAATAATGTATGGTTGATGAGTTATATTTAAGTTTGCTAATATTAAGGAATTATAATGAATAATTGTGATAAGTGTTGTGCTTTGTTGTATTATGTATTCTTTGAATTGATTCTTTGAATTGATTTAGTTAAGAAGGGGCATAAATGATAATAATTCATTCTTCTTCTGCAGCCTTTCATTTTATAGCTATTTTTTATTTTATTTGTTTTGAATATGTCTTGTTTTAATTGAAATGAAATGTATGAATCAAAAAACGAACTAGTTTTAGCATTGAAATAAATACAGCATAAGTGATGTATGAATTGGGAAAATATTAATTTACATTTGAGAAACATAGATTTTTGTTGTTGTTGTATTATGTTTTATTTTTATTTTCATGCAAAGTAACCAAACTGATTGTTAGGGTACAAAACCTCTTAATCTTTCGACTGCTCCCTTCTTCACATCAATGAACTAACTCGCATGAATACGTTACAATTATTTTTACGCTGGATTTCCTTCCTGACACAACCACAGACCACAGAGCTACCACAGCCCTCTGTGTGGAGCACAGAGCTGCCATCTAGGGCCCCAAGGGGAGCAGATGGTGGGGGGTTCAGGGTCTTGCTCAAAGGCAACGGGGCAAATGAGGGTGGAGAAAGCTGCAAGAGCTTCATCTTTCCCACCTGCATTTTGAAGTTGTTGGTCTTGTGAGTCATACCGGCGACCTTCCAATCACAAACCCACCTTCTTTAACCACTGCCCCATTACATTCTACCTTCATCCATTTGTATCTATCTTTTTAGCATTCTTAATTTTTGTTAAATAATGTTTAGAAATTGTGAAAGCAAACAAGTAAATAAGATAAAGTGATGTGATAAATATCAACTTAAGAACAGTTGTGAGGGTTTTGAACATTTTAATAAAGTTTTGGACATTGATCAATTTACAGTAAATTAAAATCACCAAAATAAAAATTGGTTGCAACAAATGACACCACCTAGAACTGATCTCATATGTTCCTGGACATGACAGATATGTGTCTACAAAGAGAGGAGCAGCCAGACACAGAAAACCATTCAGAATGAATAAATAAACAAATCAGCATTTTCAAAAGTCTCATTTCCAAAATAAAACCACTATGTCTCTCAACTGTGCTATTCTCAACAAGCTGTACAAATAAACTGAACAAAGTGTGGTTTGTAAATACAAATTTTAATAAATAGTTTTTCAGTCTTATAAATGCTGTTAAACAAAAATGACATTAAAAACAAAATGCTTTAGGACTTTAGATGATGTGTATAGTTGAAGTGGGGAGGTCGAGCAGAACTCACATCAGAATTTACAACAGGTTAACAAAATAGATGGAAAAAAAGGGAAATTTAAAAATGTGTATTTTAAAAGTTGAAGGTCTTGAATTTCTTGCAGAAATGCACGTTTGAGCTCTCCCACTGCATGTCGTGGCATCTCGCATGATCTTATAACGCTCATTAAATGTTTTGAGGATATTTCAGCTACTAGCTCACCAAATTTTACTATGTGTAAAATGACCAGAACTACAATCAGTTATTTTTGTTTGATTAGGATGATTAGCTGTGGCTGCCATCTTGAATTAGATTGACTCAAAAAATAAATCAGTTTTTTACATGCAGCCAGTGATTTCTTCTGATTTTCTTTAAAAAAATTGTCCAGAGCTCCAACACTTTATTTGTTTTTATTAATGCATTGTTTTATTTTATTTATAAATAAAAGTGTTTTGGGGTTATATGTTTTAGGCACTACTGCACCAAATATTAGAGAGGAAAAAAATAGATGGGGCATAAAAAAACAACTATTAATTAATTTCATCTGGACCAGTTTAAAGTTTTAAAGAAACTGGTCCAGATGATCAAAACCATGATCATCAGTTTATTGATAACTTTTAAAGGCCAATATTAATTATTGAGTAGTTTATGAATATGTTAGTGTACTTCTCTGCAACGTTTTGGTTTATTAAAAGGCCATTTCGTTAATATTTTAACTGTAAACGTGAAATATTTGCAGAAATGATCTGCAAAAACCCCTATGATGAGTACAATTAATGGACTAAGTTTTCCCTCGCCCGGACGCGGGTCACCGGGGCCCCACTCTGGAGCCAGGCCCGGAGGTGGGGCACGCTGGCGAGCGCCTGGTGGCCGGGCTTTTACCCATGGAGCCCGGCCGGGCACAGCCCGAAGAGGAGACGTGGGTCCCCCTTCCCATGGGCTCACCACCTGTGGGAGGGGCCAAAGGGGTCGGGTGCAATGTGAGATGGGTGGCGGCCGAGGGCGGGGACCCTGGCGGTCTGATCCTCGGCTACAGAAGCTGGCCATTGGGACATGGAATGTCACCTCTCTGGTGGGGAAGGAGCCTGAGCTAGTGTGTGAGGTTGAGAGGTTCCGACTAGAAATAGTCGGACTCACCTCAACGCATGGCTCTGGCTCTGGAACCAGTTTCCTTGAGAGGGGTTGGACACTCTTCCACTCTGGAGTTGCCCCTGGTGAGAGGCGCCGAGCAGGAGTGGGCATACTGGTTGCCCCCCATCTTGGTGCCTGTACGTTGGGGTTCACCCCGGTGAACGAGAGGGTAGCCTCCCTTCGCCTACGTGTGGGGGGACGGGCTCTGACTGTTGTTTGTGCCTATGCACCAAACGGCAGCTCAGACTACCCACCCTTTTTGGAGTCCTTGGAGGGGGTATTGGAGAGTGCGCCTCCTGGGGACTCCCTTGTTCTACTGGGGGACTTCAACGCTCACGTGGGCAATGACAGTGAGACCTGGAGGGGTGTGGTTGGGAGGAACGGCCCCCCTGATCTGAACCAGAGTGGTGTTCTGTTATTGGACTTCTGTGCTCGTCATGGATTGTCCATAACGAACACCATGTTTAAGCATAAGGGTGTCCATATGTGCTCTTGGCACCAGGACACCCTAGGTCGCAGTTCGATGATCGACTTTGTTGTCGTCTCATCTGATCTGCGGCCGCATGTCTTGGACACTCGGGTGAGGAGAGGGGCGGAGCTGTCTACTGACCACTACCTGGTGGTGAGTTGGCTCCGATGGTGGGGGAGGATGCCGGTCAGACCTGGCAGACCCAAACGTATCGTGAGGGTCTGCTGGGAACGTCTGGCAGAGTCTCCCGTAAGACGGAGCTTTAACTCCCACCTCCGGGAGAGCTTTGAACACGTTCCGAGGGAGGCGGGGGACATGGAGTCCGAGTGGGCCGTGTTCCGCGCCTCTATTGTCGAGGCAGCTTATCGGAGCTGTGGCCGCAAGGTTGTTGGTGCCTGTCGAGGTGGCAACCCTCGAACCCGGTGGTGGACACCGGCAGTGAGGGATGCTGTCAGGCTGAAGAAGGAGTCCTATTGGGCCTTTTTGGCTTGTGGGACCCCGGAAGCAGCTGATAGGTACCGGCAGTCCAAGCGGCATGCGGCTCGGGTGGTTGCTGAGGCAAAAACTCGGGCGTGGGAGGAGTTCGGAGAGGCCATGGAGAATGACTTCCGTACGGCTTCGAGGCGATTCTGGTCCACCATCCGGCGTCTCAGGGGGGGAAAGAGGTACGAGACCAACACCATTTATGGTGGAGGTGGCGTGCTGCTGACCTCAACTCGGGATGTTGTGAGTCGGTGGGCGGAATACTTCGAAGACCTCCTCAATCCTACTGGCACGTCTTCCACTGAGGAAGCAGAGCCTGGGGACTTTGGGTCGGGTTCTCCGATCTCTGGTGCTGAGGTCGCCGAGGTGGTTAAAAAGCTCCGCGGTGGCAAGGCTCCGGGGGTGGATGAGATTCGCCCGGAGTTCCTTAGGGCTCTGGATGTTGTAGGGTTGTGTTGGCTTACGCGACTCTGCAATATCGCGTGGACATCGGGGGCAGTTCCCTTGGATTGGCAGACTGGGGTGGTGGTTCCCCTATTTAAAAAGGGGGACCGTAGGGTGTGTTCCAACTATAGGGGGATCACACTCTTAAGCCTCCCTGGTAAGGTCTATTCAGGGGTTCTGGAGAGGAGGGTCCGTCGGATAGTCGAACCTCGGATTCAGGAGGAGCAGTGTGGTTTTCGTCCTGGTCGTGGAACACTGGACCAGCTCTACACCCTCAGCAGGGTCCTGGAGGGTGCGTGGGAGTTTGCCCAACCAGTTTACATGTGTTTTGTGGACTTGGAGAAGGCATTCGACCGCGTCCCTCGGGGGGTTCTGTGGGGGGTACTCCGGGAGTATGGGGTACCAGGCCCTTTGATAAGGGCTGTTAGGTCCCTGTACGACCGGTGTCAGAGCTTGGTCCGCATTGCCGGCAGTAAGTCAGGCTCGTTTCCGGTGAGAGTTGGACTCCGCCAAGGTTGCCCTTTGTCACCGATTCTGTTCATAACTTTTATGGACAGAATTTCTAGGCGCAGCCAAGGTGTTGAGAGGATCCGTTTTGGTGACCTTAGAATCGCTTCTCTGTTTTTTGCAGATGATGTGGTCCTACTGGCTTCATCAGTTCGTGATTTACAACTTTCACTGGAGCGGTTTGCAGCCGAGTGTGATGCGGCCGGGATGAGGATCAGTTCCTCCAAATCCGAGGCCATGGTCTTGAGCCGGAAAAGGGTAGCATGCCCTCTCCGGGTCGGGGAGGAGGTCCTGCCCCAAGTGGAGGAGTTTAAGTATCTCGGGATCTTGTTCACGAATGAGGGAAAACTGGAGCGTGAGATCGATAGGCGGATAGGTGCAGCGTCCGCAGTGAAGCGGGCGCTGTACCGGTCTGTCGTGGTGAAGAGAGAGCTGAGTCAAAAGGCAAAGCTCTCAATTTACCGATCGATCTACGTTCCCACCCTCATCTATGGTCATGAGCTTTGGGTTATGACCGAAAGAACAAGATCTCGGATACAAGCGGCTGAAATGAGTTTTCTCCGCAGGGTGGCTGGACTCTCCCTTAGAGATAGGGTGAGAAGCTCAGTCATCCGGGAGGGACTCGGAGTAGAGCCGCTGCTTCTCCACATCGAGAGGAGCCAGTTGAGGTGGCTCGGGCATCTGGTTAGGATGCCTCCTGGACGCCTCCCTGGTGAGGTGTTCCGGGCACGTCCCACCGGGAGGAGACCCAGAGGAAGACCCAGGACGCGCTGGAGGGACTATGTTTCTCGGCTGGCCTGGGAACGCCTTGGGATTCCCCCGGAGGAACTGCTCCAAGTGGCTGGGGAGAGGGAAGTCTGGGCCTCCCTACTTAGGCTGCTACCCCCGCGACCCGACCCCGGATAAGCGGAAGAAGATGGATGGATGGATGGATGGTCCAGATGAGACGTGGGGAAACGTGTAAAGTTGTGAATGGTGTGCTAAATAAACACAAAGTTAACTCGGGTATTTCACAGAACTTTACAATAAATAATACAGAAACAAATGATAAACAAGAAATTGTTAACGGCTTTAATCAGTATTTTGTGAACGTCGGAACTAACCTTGCAGCCACAATTCCAGTGGTGAATAACGATGTAAACTATTTAATCGATGGCTGTTTAGACAGTATGTTTTTGAAAGGAACTGATAAAGATGAAATACTGAAAGTAGTTAAAAACTTTACTGAAAAAAATTTAAAGATTGTATGGATATGGACATGTCGTTGTGAAAAGTATAATGTGTCATGTGATTGAGCCGTTCATTTACATTTGTAATTTATCATTTACAACTGGTGTATTTCCTGATAGAATGAAGGTGGCTAAAGTGGTTCAATTTTTTCAAAACCGGTGACAAAGGTGTATTTAATAATTATAGACCAATATCCCTATTACCACAGTTCTCAAAAATCTTGGAAAAACTACTGTATTCAACATTCGATTAGACAAATTCATTGAAAAGCACAACATTCTTACCGATACTCAGTATGGTTTTAGATCTGGTCATTCAGCATCAATGGCACTTATGGATTTTTTTGAACAAGTAACTACTGCTGTTGACCAAAAAAAATATTGTGTAAGTGTTTTTGTTGATTTAAAAAAAGCCTTTGATACCGTTAATCATAGTATTCTCCTTAATAAATTACAAAAAGATATGGAATAAGAGGATTAGCCTTACAATGGCTATGTAGTTACTTAAAAAATAGAAAACAATGTGTACAGTTGGATGAGGTGAAATCAAATCACTGTACTATTATATGTGGAGTTACACAGGGATCAATACTCAGTCCGAAACTTTTCATTTTATATATTAATGATCTGGTTAAAGTGTCTGGGGTCATTGAATGCGTTTTGTTCGCAGACGACACAACTTTGTTTTTGTTCTGGGAATACTATTGCACAATTAATGGATTTATTAATAATGGAGTTTGTAAAAATCCAAAACTGGTTTAGACTCAACAAAGTATTAAATTTGGATAAAATATACTACATGATATTTAGCAATAAAAATAAATCAATTGACATTCCATTTTTTATCGATGACTCAGAAATACGCAGAGTCAATGAGGTAAAATTCTTGGTTGTTATTATTGATGATAATCTATCATGGAAACAACATATAAATTTAGTCAAAACAAAAATATCTAAATCAATTGCAGTATTTTACAGAGTTCGATATCTACTAAATGATAAAGCTTTGTATCTGTTATATAATTCATTGATTGTGCCACATTTGATTTATTGTGTAAGTGTATGGGGAAAAGCATGTAATAGCAACACAATGCCTATTTTTATTTTGCAAAAAAAGATTGTAAGAATTATAGCAAGAAAACATTAGATGGTGTAGTGGCAGGACTTTTGACTTGGGACCCAAAGGACGCGGGTTCGCGCCCCGGCCCCGGCCACTACACACCTTGGGGTGTCTATGAGTGCACATCTAATTCTCCAGCTCCCCGAGCGCTGACTACGGCTGCTCGCTGCACCACCTGGTGGTGGTTGGGTTAAAGGCAGAAGACCAATTTCATCTGTCAAGTATGGGAAACATACACAGATGACAAATGTGACAAATTATTATTATTATTATTATTATTGTCACCCTTCTGGTGTATTATTTTCTCAAACGAAGCTACTGAAATTCTATGATTTGGTCGATTATAACATTTTGTTACTTATGTATAGAGCTCATAATAATATACTACCGTCAAATATCCAAAGGTTTTTTGTGAAAAGAACAAGCTGCTACAATCTTAAGGGTAAAGATGTGTTTGTTAAACCACAGTTCAGAACAAGTTCGAAGGGAAGAACTACCGTAATACAAGGCGTAAGTTTGTGGAATAATTTGAAGTCAGTATTTAAGGAAGCTAAATCAATTTCTGTCTTTAAGAAAATTATCAAAGTTGAATTGTTAAACAAATATACCGTATTTTCTGGTGTATAGGTCGCACCTTTTTATGTTTTTTTCATGGCCTGCGACCTATACACAGGTGCGACCCATATATGGCTTGTTATCACTTTCGGCGAAACAAATTTTTAAATCCAGCTCATTTCACAATTACGTTCATTTATTAAGGAAAAGTTCAGCTCAGACATATATTTGCTATAATTTTTATCAAACAAATAATTGTTTTTAAGTGTTAATCTTCTTAAAAGCCTTGCTGTGCGCTCCTGTGGCAGACATTTGCAGCAGAGCTAAACGTAGGTGCGACCTATACACCAGTGCGACCTATCTAGGGATTTTTCCAATCTATTGGTGATAATTGGACAATGCGACCTATACACAGAAAATACTGTAATTGAATGTATTTGAGTAATCCATATAATTGATGGTTAACTGAGTTATTCACTTATTTTGTTATTAGAGAGCAATTAGTTTGTATTAGATAGATAAGTACGGGTCGGGAGTAACACATCTAGCACCATCACATTGAACACAGGGGCCCCACAAGGATGTGTGCTGAGCCCCCTTCTATTCACCCTGCTAACACACGACTGCACACCATCATACAGCTCCAACCACTTCATCAAGTTTGCGGACGACACAACAGTGGTGGGTCTCATCAGCAACAACGATGAGACGGACTACAGGAACGAGGTGAGCCGCCTGGCCTTGTGGTGCGGACACAACAATCTCACTCTCAACGTGGAGAAGACAAAGGAGATTGTTGTGGACTTCAGGAAGAGGGATGCCCAACATGCCCCTCTGACCATCAACAGCACCACAGTGGAGAGAGTGGACAGCACCAAGTTCCTGGGAGTGCACGTCTCAGAGGACCTGTCCTGGAGCAGGAACACTGCATCACTGGTCAAGAAGGCTCACCAGCGCCTCTACTTTCTCCGCAAGCTGAAAAGGGCTGGAGCTTCAACCCCCATCATGTGCACCTTCTACAGAGGTGCCATAGAAACTGTCCTGACTTTGGTGCATGTACTGCATCCTGCCGCAAGAGCCTCCAGCGCATTGTGAAAGCAGCTGAGAAGATTGTCGGCACCTCCTTCCCCTCACTGCAGGACTTACACAGCAACCGCCTCACTCGGAAAGCCCTCTGCATGGCAGGTGATCCCACACACCCACTACACAGCTGCTTCAGACTGCTGCCATCAGGGAGGAGACTGAGGAGTCTCCAGGCTCGAACCAGCAGACTGAGAGACAGCTCTGTTCATCAGGCAGTCAGGATGCTAAACACTCTGCCTGCTCTGCCTCCCCTCCCATTTGAACTGCCTTAACACAAAAAACTTTCTCACACATTACCACACAACACAAAGATTTTAACACTGGACTCTGTGTCATCAAACGGGTTATTCACTAAACTCTCGGTCATGTGCTCATTCAGTTTGCACTACTTCTCATATTTGCACTAATGTTTGTATTACATTACTGCCTATAGTCATACTACTGTTTACATTCACTGTTTACATTTATTACTACTGTTTACATTTATTACTACTGTTTACATTTATTACTACTGTTTACATTTACACTACTTTTATATCTACACTACTGCTGATACATATACAGTATTCTCTGACTAGCCTTATTTAAGGATGCCCAATGTGCCTTATGTGCCTTACTGCATATGCCACTTTGCCTCTATACCAACATCAACTACCTCATACATATACTGTGTACATTAACTCATATGCTGCTTTGCCACTCTTTGCAAATGTCAATGCTAGAACCTTCAGTTTATTTTATAGATATACTTTTTATACTTTTTATACTACTATGCAAAAACTCAGGACAGTATTACACTTTTATTATTTCATTTTATGCTTATGTTCATTAAATGTTTAGTGTTTTAGTGTTGGTGTAAATTTTCATACTTTTATACTACTATGCAAAAACTCAGGACAGTGTTACACTTTTACTATTTTATGCTTATGTTTATTAAATGTTTCAGTGTTTTAGTGTTTAAATGGTTACTGTTGCACCGAGGGACTGAGAGAAACGTAATTTCAATCCTGTGTATGTCCTGTACATATTGCAGTTCTGACAATAAAGTTGACTTTGACTTTGATAAGGAGCAGATTTAATAAGATATTTTCTTCATCTGCTACCTTTCATTTTACACCTTGTATTTTTTTTTCTTTTCATTTGCTTGTCATTTGTTGTATCTCATTTTGTAAAATGAATAAACTTTAGAAAGGAAAAAATATATATTATTTTACTGTTTTTGTTATTATCTACCTGGATGATTGAGCTTACAAACCTTTTTTCTGAGCCATTTTGGCCTTGGTGTTCTCAGGCTGTTTCTCTGTGTAGCACATCTGCCATCTGGCTTAAAACATTTGATTGTTATACATGATAATTGATTGTTTTGGACAGATGGGCCCTTTTGCATGTTTTTAAAAATCTGCTTCTGAGATTCCAACAGGAGGTTGACTTGAAACACAGCAATGAAAGCTATTTATGGGATGGATCTGGTTGGCAGGCTGCAGACTGATGAAGTCCTCTGGATGGGGGGAGAGATGTTTCTCCCTTAAAAAACTGGTCCAGATCAAATTATTTAACTTTTTCATTGAGTGTCCCAATGATCCTAGGAGCTATGCTGTCAGGGGCTTCATGCACCTAGTAGGGTCACCCAAGGCAGACAGGTCCTAGGTGAGGGACCAGACAAAGTGCAGCCCAAAGACCCCTTATGATGAGTCAAATCACTGGAAACAATGTTCCCTCGCCCGGACGCGGGTCACCGGGGCCCCACTCTGGAGCCAGGCCCGGAGGAGGGGCACGTTGGCGAGCGCCTGGTGGCCGGGCTTTTACCCATGGAGCTCGGCCGGGCACAGCCCGAAGAGGAGACGTGGGTCCCCCTTCCCATGGGCTCACCACCTGTGGGAGGGGCCAAAGGGGTCGGGTGCATTGTGGAATGGGTGGTGGCCGAGGACGGGGACCCTGGCGGTCTGATCCTCGGCTACAGAAGCTGGCCATTGGGACATGGAATGTCACCTCTCTGGTGGGGAAGGAGCCTGAGCTAGTGTGTGAGGTTGAGAGGTTCCGGCTAGAAATAGTCGGACTCACCTCAACGCATGGCTCTGGCTCTGGAACCAGTTTCCTTGAGAGGGGTTGGACACTCTTCCACTCTGGAGTTGCCCCTGGTGAGAGGCGCCGAGCAGGAGTGGGCATACTTGTTGCCCCCCATCTTGGTGCCTGTACGTTGGGGTTCACCCCGGTGAACGAGAGGGTAGCCTCCCTTCGCCTACGTGTGGGGGGACGGGCTCTGACTGTTGTTTGTGCCTATGCGCCAAACGGCAGCGCAGATTACCCACCCTTTTTGGAGTCCTTGGAGGGGGTATTGGAGGGTGCGCCTCCTGGGGACTCCCTTGTTCTGCTGGGGGACTTCAACGCTCACGTGGGCAATGACAGTGAGACCTGGAGGGGTGTGGTTGGGAGGAACGGCCCCCCTGATCTGAACCCGAGTGGTGTTCTGTTGTTGGACTTCTGTGCTCGTCATGGATTGTCCATAACGAACACCATGTTCAGGCATAAGGGTGTCCATATGTGCTCTTGGCACCAGGACACCCTAGGTCGCAGCTCGATGATCGACTTTGTTGTCGTCTCATCTGATCTGCGGCCGCATGTCTTGGACACTCGGGTGAAGAGAGGGGCGGAGCTGTCAACTGACCACTACCTGGTGATGAGTTGGCTCCGATGGTGGGGGAGGATGCCGGTCAGACCTGGCAGGCCCAAACGTATTGTGAGGGTCTGCTGGGAACGTCTGGCAGAGTCTCCCGTAAGACGGAGCTTTAACTCCCACCTCCGGGAGAGCTTTGAACACGTTCCGAGGGAGGCGGGGGACATTGAGTCCGAGTGGGCCATGTTCCGCGCCTCTATTGTCGAGGCAGCTTATCAGAGTTGTGGCCGCAAGGTTGTTGGTGCCTGTCGTGGTGGCAACCCTCGAACCCGGTGGTGGACACCGGCGGTGAGGGATGCTGTCAAGCTGAAGAAGGAGTCCTATTGGGCCTTTTTGGCCTGTGGGACCCCGGAAGCAGCAGATAGGTACCGGCAGTCCAAGCGGCATGCGGCTCGGGTGGTTGCTGAGGCAAAAACTCGGGCGTGGGAGGAGTTCGGAGAGGCCATGGAGAATGACTTCCGTACGGCTTCGAGGCGATTCTGGTCCACCATCCGGCGTCTCAGGGGGGGAAAGCGGTACGCGACCAACACCATTTATGGTGGGGATGGCGTGCTGTTGACCTCAACTCGGGATGTTGTGAGTCGGTGGGCGGAATACTTCGAAGACCTCCTCAATCCTACTGGCACGTCTTCCACTGAGGAAGCGGAGCCTGGGGATTTTGGGTCGGGCTCTCCAATCTCTGGTGCTGAGGTCGCCAAGGTGGTTAAAAAGCTCCGTGGTGGCAGGGCTCCGGGGGTGGATGAGATTCGTCCTGAGTTCCTTAGGGCTCTGGATGTTGTGGGGTTGTGTTGGCTTACGCGACTCTGCAATATCGCGTGGACATCGGGGGCAGTTCCCTTGGATTGGCAGACTGGGGTGGTGGTTCCCCTATTCAAAAAGGGGGACCGTAGGGTGTGTTCCAACTATAGAGGGATCACACTCTTAAGCCTCCCTGGTAAGGTCTATTCAGGGGTTCTGGAGAGGAGGGTCCGTCGGATAGTCGAACCTCGGATTCAGGAGGAGCAGTGTGGTTTTCGTCCTGGTCGTGGAACACTAGACCAGCTCTACACCCTCAGCAGGGTCCTGGAGGGTGCGTGGGAGTTTGCCCAACCAGTTTACATGTGCTTTGTGGACTTGGAGAAGGCATTCGACCGCGTCCCTCGGGGGGTTCTGTGGGGGGTACTCCGGGAGTATGGGGTACCAGGCCCTTTGATATGGGCTGTTAGGTCCCTGTACGACCGGTGTCAGAGCATGGTCCGCATCGCTGGCAGTAAGTCAGGCTCGTTTCCGGTGAGAGTTGGACTCCGCCAAGGTTGCCCTTTGTCACCGATTCTGTTCATAACTTTTATGGACAGAATTTCTAGGCGCAGCCAAGGTGTTGAGAGGATCCGTTTTGGTGGCCTTAGAATCGCTTCTCTGTTTTTTG
>JBBPBX010091119.1:0-13994 GCA_038048925.1 Garcialebias charrua
TCTGGCATCAACATTGTACGATAAATGGGAAGGCGGCCATTTTGGAATGTGGACCAAATTGGGTGCATACATTGGGTGCCGAACGGGTACGGGAAAGGCACGAGAGTGTTTCAGGGTGGACTAGCTCGACTTCCCGCGGTCGCCACGAGAAGGGCGGAGCGGCGCTAAGGCATTCACACGTGCATTTTCGTAGGAAATGCAAATTTTCTAGTTATTATTATTATTATCTACAGTTTATAGATGTTACTATCTTCATTCCGTACGTTTTTTGGCATGTAACTACTCGCACAGTTTTGGTGCGATTTCAACAATTCATATATCAAAATGTTCAGCTCATTTAGGACAATCCGGCTATGACTTTTGGTAATGCTGCAACTTTAGCTTTTTGAGATATTCAGCCTTTTCGGCCATCTTTTTCCCATTGAAAATGAATGGAGCTAAAATGAAATGGCCGTTTGGGAGCTTTATCATATCCTAAATCTTACCAAATTTGGCAGACTCATCACTCAGACATGGGGGAGTAAAAAATGATCAAAACCTCATGTTTTCATATATGATGAAGGGGCGTGGCCTGGCCTCAAAGTTAGGTATCTCGCCATGAAAAACGAAACACTAATAGCACCTACACGAAAACTGTCTAATACATCAAACCTTCAGTGATTGACCCACAACCAGTCCCCTGCAATACTGAATGGTCAAATCATGACATTAATTAAGCCACGCCCCCTCACAACAGGAAGTGTACAGTTGTACATTGAACGTCCCGATCGGACACCTGTTACCTAATCAGCGTGACGGTCTGTCCAGTGACCAAAGACATGTTGCTGTAACAAGCTTTCCAACACTGACCGTTTTGGGTGGAGCATGTGGGCGTGGCAATATGGCGAATCAGACGTAACGCCATCACAAACGAAACACTAATAGCACCTACACGAAAACTGTCTAATACATCAAACCTTCAGTGATATACCCACATCCGGTCCCCTGCAATACTGACTGGTCAAATCATGACAATAATTAAGCCACGCCCCCTCACAACAGGAAGTGTACAGTTGTACATTGAACGTCCGGATTGGACACCTGTTACCTAATCAGCGTGACGGTCTGTCCAGTGACCAAAGACATAGTGTTGTAACAAGCTTTCCAACAATGACTGTTTTGGGTGGAGCATGTGGGCGTGGCGATGTGGCGAATCAGACGTAACGCCGTCACAATACGTTTGGCCTTTGGGGAGCTTTATCATATCCCAAAACTCACCAAATTTGGCAGACTCGTCAGGACTGGTGAAAAATTACATATTTTGGGGGCGTGGCCAAAATTGCAACAGAAACGGCTCAAGAGCGCCACCTAGAATATTTCAAACTACCCTCCGCATTGGCCTTAGTTTCACGTAGGATCATGAAATTTGGTACACCTCCCCGATTCACCAAGGCGCACAGAAAACCCTCTGGCACCAACGTTGTACGATGAAAGGAAAGGCGACATTTTCGGCCATTTTTATCCCATTGAAAATGAATGGAGCTAAAATGAAATAGCATTTTGGGGGCTTTTTCATATCCCAAAACTCACCAAAATTGGCAGACTCATCAGGACTGGTGAAAAATTACATATTTTGGGGGCGTGGCCAAAATTGCAACAGAAAGGGCTCAAGAGCGCCACCTAGAAAATTTCAAACTACCCTCCGCATTGGCCTTAGTTTCACGTAGGATCATGAAATTTGGTACACTTGTCCAATTCACCAAGACGCACAGAAAACCCTCTGGCGTCAACGTTGTACGATAAATGGGAAGGCGGCCATTTTGGAATGTGGACCAAATTGAGTGCACGCACTAGGTGCCGAACGGGTACGGGAAAGGCACGAGAGTGTTTCGGGGTGGACCAGCTCGACTTCCCGCGGTCGCCGCGAGAAGGGCGGAGCGGCGCTAAGGCATTCACACGTGCATTTTCGTAGGAAATGCGGTTTTTCTAGTTGTGTGAATGCCAACAAGGCATTCACACTATAGAGATTGTGTTTATTATTATTGTGTGAATGCCAACAAGGCATTCACACTATAGAGATTGTGTTTATATTTGTGTGAATGCCAACAAGGCATTCACACTATAGAGATTGTGTTTATATTTATTATTATCTACAGTTTATAGATGTTACTATCTTCATTCCGTACGTTTTTTGGCATGTAACTACTCGCACAGTTTTGGTGCGATTTCAACAATTCATATATCAAAATGTTCAGCTCATTTAGGACAATCCGGCTATGACTTTTGGTAATGCTGCAACTTTAGCTTTTTGAGATATTCAGCCTTTTCGGCCATCTTTTTCCCATTGAAAATGAATGGAGCTAAAATGAAATGGCCGTTTTGGAGCTTTATCATATCCTAAATCTTACCAAATTTGGCAGACTCATCACTCAGACATGGGGGAGTAAAAAATGATCAAAACCTCATGTTTTCATATATGATGAAGGGGCGTGGCCTGGCCTCAAAGTTAGGTATCTCGCCATGAAAAACGAAACACTAATAGCACCTACACGAAAACTGTCTAATACATCAAACCTTCAGTGATTGACCCACAACCAGTCCCCTGCAATACTGAATGGTCAAATCATGACATTAATTAAGCCACGCCCCCTCACAACAGGAAGTGTACAGTTGTACATTGAACGTCCCGATCGGACACCTGTTACCTAATCAGCGTGACGGTCTGTCCAGTGACCAAAGACATGTTGCTGTAACAAGCTTTCCAACACTGACCGTTTTGGGTGGAGCATGTGGGCGTGGCAATATGGCGAATCAGACGTAACGCCATCACAAACGAAACACTAATAGCACCTACACGAAAACTGTCTAATACATCAAACCTTCAGTGATATACCCACATCCGGTCCCCTGCAATACTGACTGGTCAAATCATGACAATAATTAAGCCACGCCCCCTCACAACAGGAAGTGTACAGTTGTACATTGAACGTCCGGATTGGACACCTGTTACCTAATCAGCGTGACGGTCTGTCCAGTGACCAAAGACATAGTGTTGTAACAAGCTTTCCAACAATGACTGTTTTGGGTGGAGCATGTGGGCGTGGCGATGTGGCGAATCAGACGTAACGCCGTCACAATACGTTTGGCCTTTGGGGAGCTTTATCATATCCCAAAACTCACCAAATTTGGCAGACTCGTCAGGACTGGTGAAAAATTACATATTTTGGGGGCGTGGCCAAAATTGCAACAGAAACGGCTCAAGAGCGCCACCTAGAATATTTCAAACTACCCTCCGCATTGGCCTTAGTTTCACGTAGGATCATGAAATTTGGTACACCTCCCCGATTCACCAAGGCGCACAGAAAACCCTCTGGCACCAACGTTGTACGATGAAAGGAAAGGCGACATTTTCGGCCATTTTTATCCCATTGAAAATGAATGGAGCTAAAATGAAATAGCATTTTGGGGGCTTTTTCATATCCCAAAACTCACCAAAATTGGCAGACTCATCAGGACTGGTGAACGATTACATATTTTGGGGGCGTGGCCAAAATTGCAACAGAAACGGCTCAAGAGCGCCACCTAGAAAATTTCAAACTACCCTTCGCATTGGCCTTAGTTTCACGTAGGATCATGAAATTTGGTACGCTTGTCCAATTCACAAAGACGCACAGAAAACCCTCTGGCATCAACGGTGTACGATAAATGGGAAGGCGGCCATTTTGGAATGTGGACCAAATCGGGTGCACGCATTGGGTGCCGAACGGGTACGGGAAAGGCACGAGAGTGTTTCGGGGTGGACCAGCTAGACTTCCCGCGGTCGTCGCGAGAAGGGCGGAGCGGCGCTAAGGCATTCACACGTGCATTTTCGTAGGAAATGCGGTTTTTCTAGTTATAGTTACTATCTTCATTCCGTACGTTTTTTGGCATGTAACTACTCGCACAGTTTTGGTGCCATTTCAACAATTCATATATCAAAATGTCCAGCTCGCTCAGGACAATCCGGCTATGACTTTTGGTAATGCTGCAACTTTAGCTTTTTGAATTATTTAGCCTTTTCGGCCATTTTTTTCCCATTGAAAATGAATGGAGCTAAAATGAAATGGCCGTTTGGGGGCTTTATCATATCCTAAATCTCACCAAATTTGGCAGACTCATCACTCAGACATGGGGGAGTAAAAAATGAACAAAATCTCACGTTTTCATATATGCTGAAGGGGCGTGGCCTGGCCTCAAAGTTAGGTATCTCGCCATGGAAAACGAAACACTAATAGCACCTACACGAAAACGGTCTAATACATCAAATCTTCAGTGATTGACCCACAACCGGTCCCCTACAATACTGAATGGTCAAATCATGACATTAATTAAGCCACGCCCCCTCACAACAGGAAGTGTACAGTTGTACATTGAACGTCCCGATCGGACACCTGTTACCTAATCAGCGGGACGGTCTGTCCAGTGACCGAAGACATGTTGCTGTAACAAGCTTTCCAACACTGACCGTTTTGGGTGGAGCATGTGGGCGTGGCGATGTGGCGAATCAGCCGTCACGCCGTCACAAACGAAACACTAATAGCACCTACACGAAAACAGTCTAATACATCAAACCTTCAGTGATTGACCCACATCCGGTCCCCTGCAATACTGAATGGTCAAATCATGACAATAATTAAGCCACGCCCCCTCACAACAGGAAGTGTACAGTTGTACATTGAACGTCCCGATCGGACACCTGTTACCTAATCAGCGTGACGGTCTGTCCAGTGACCGAAGACATGTTGCTGTAACAAGCTTTCCAACACTGACCGTTTTGGGTGGAGCATGTGGGCGTGGCGATGTGGCGAATCAGCCGTCACGCCGTCACAAACGAAACACTAATAGCACCTACACGAAAACAGTCTAATACATCAAACCTTCAGTGATTGACCCACATCCGGTCCCCTGCAATACTGAATGGTCAAATCATGACAATAATTAAGCCACGCCCCCTCACAACAGGAAGTGTACAGTTGTACATTGAACGTCCCGATCGGACACCTGTTACCTAATCAGCGTGACGGTCTGTCCAGTGACCGAAGACATGTTGCTGTAACAAGCTTTCCACGACTGACCGTTTTGGGTGGAGCATGTGGGCGTGGCGATGTGGCGAATCAGACGTAACGCCGTCACAATACGTTTGGCCTTTTGGGAGCTTTATCATATCCCAAAACTCACCAAATTTGGCAGACTCGTCAGGACTGGTGAACGATTACATATTTTGGGGGCGTGGCCAAAATTTCAAAAGAAACGGCTCAAGAGCGCCACCTAGAAAATTTCAAACTACCCTCCGCATTGGCCTTAGTTTCACGTAGGATCATGAAATTTGGTACACTTGTCCAATTCACCAAGACGCACAGAAAACCCTCTGGCATCAACGTTGTACGATAAATGGGAAGGCGGCCATTTTGGAATGTGGACCAAATTGGGTGCGTGCATTGGGTGCCGAAAGGGTACGGGAAAGGCACGAGAGCGTTTCAGGGTGGACCAGCTCGACTTCCCGCGGTCGCCGCGAGAAGGGCGGAGCGGCGCTAAGGCATTCACACGTGCATTTTCGCAGGAAATGCGGTTTTTCTAGTTGTGTGAATGCCAACAAGGCATTCACACTATAGAGATTGTGTTTATATTTGTGTGAATGCCAACAAGGCATTCACACTATAGAGATTGTGTTTATATTTATTATTATTATTATTCTTATATGTTACTATCTTCCGTCCGTACGTTTTTTGGCGTCCTACTCCTCCTACAGTTTTCGTGCCATTTCAACATATCATATATCAAAATGTTCAGCTCGTTCAGGACAATCCAGCTATGAGTTTTGGTAATGGTGCAACTTTAGCTTTTTGAGATATTTAGCCTTTTCGGCCATTTTTTTCCCATTGAAAATGAATGGAGCTAAAATGAAATGGCCTTTTGGGGGCTTTATCGTATCCTAAAACTCACCAAATTTGGCAGACTCATCATTCAGACATGGGGGAGTAAAGATTTATCAAAACCTCGCATTTTCATATATGCTGAAGGGGCGTGGCCTGGCCTCAAAGTTAGGTATCTCGCCATGAAAAACGAAACACTAATAGCACCTACAAGAAAACTGTCTAATACATCAAACCTTCAGTGATTGACCCACAACCGGTCCCCTACAATACTGAATGGTCAAATCATGACATTAATTAAGCCACGCCCCCTCACAACAGGAAGTGTACAGTTATACATTGAAGGTCCCGATCGGACACCTGTTACCTAATCAGCGGGACGGTCTGTCCAGTGACCGAAGACATGTTGCTGTAACAAGCTTTCCAACACTGACCGTTTTGGGTGGAGCATGTGGGCGTGGCGACGTGGCGAATCAGACGTAACGCCGTCACAAACGAAACACTAATAGCACCTACACGAAAACTGTCTAATACATCAAACCTTCAGTGATTGACCCACATCCGGTCCCCTGCAATACTGAATGGTCAAATCATGACATTAATTAAGCCACGCCCCCTCACAACAGGAAGTGTACAGTTGTACATTGAAGGTCCCGATCGGACACCTGTTACCTAATCAGCATGACGGTCTTTCCAGTGACCAAAGACATGTTGATGTAACAAGCTTTCCAACACTGACCGTTTTGGGTGGAGCATGTGGGCGTGGCGATGTGGCGAATCAGACGTAACGCCGTCACAATACGTTTGGCCTTTTGGGAGCTTTATCATATCCCAAAACTCACCAAATTTGGCAGACTCGTCAGGACTGGTGAAAAATTACATATTTTGGGGGCGTGGCCAAAATTGCAACAGAAACGGCTCAAGAGCGCCACCTAGAATATTTCAAACTACCCTCCGCATTGGCCTTAGTTTCACGTAGGATCATGAAATTTGGTACACTTGTCCAATTCACAAAGACGTACAGAAAACCCTCTGGCATCAACATTGTACGATAAATGGGAAGGCGGCCATTTTGGAATGTGGACCAAATTGGGTGCATACATTGGGTGCCGAACGGGTACGGGAAAGGCACGAGAGTGTTTCAGGGTGGACTAGCTCGACTTCCCGCGGTCGCCACGAGAAGGGCGGAGCGGCGCTAAGGCATTCACACGTGCATTTTCGTAGGAAATGCAAATTTTCTAGTTATTTATAGATGTTACTATCTTCATTCCGTACGTTTTTTGGCATGTAACTACTCGCACAGTTTTGGTGCCATTTCAACAATTCATATATCAAAATGTCCAGCTCGTTCAGGACAATCCGGCTATGACTTTTGGTAATGCTGCAACTTTAGCTTTTTGAATTATTTAGCCTTTTCGGCCATTTTTTTCCCATTGAAAATGAATGGAGCTAAAATGAAATGGCAGGTTGGGGGCTTTATCATATCCTAAATCTCACCAAATTTGGCAGACTCATCACTCAGACATGGGGGAGTAAAAAATGATCAAAACCTCACGTTTTCATATATGATGAAGGGGCGTGGCCTGGCCTCAAAATTAGGCATCTCGCCATGAAAAACGAAACACTAATAGCACCTACACGAAAACCGTCTAATACATCAAACCTTCAGTGATTGACCCACAACCGGTCCCCTACAATACTGAATGGTCAAATCATGACATTAATTAAGCCACGCCCCCTCACAACAGGAAGTGTACAGTTATACATTGAACGTCCCGATCGGACACCTGTTACCTAATCAGCGGGACGGTCTGTCCAGTGACCAAAGACATGTTGCTGTAACAAGCTTTCCAACACTGACCGTTTTGGGTGGAGCATGTGGGCGTGGCGATGTGGCGAATCAGCCGTCACGCCGTCACAAACGAAACACTAATAGCACCTACACGAAAACAGTCTAATACATCAAACCTTCAGTGATTGACCCACATCTGGTCCCCTGCAATACTGAATGGTCAAATCATGACATTAATTAAGCCACGCCCCCTCACAACAGGAAGTATTTTTTCCCATTGAAAATGAATGGAGCTAAAATGAAAGTGCCTGTTGGGGGCTTTATCATATCCTAAATCTCACCAAATTTGGCAGACTCATCACTTAGACATGGGGGAGTAAAAAATGATCAAAACCTCGCGTTTTCATATATGCTGAAGGGGCGTGGCCTGGCCTCAAAGTTAGGCATCTCGCCATGAAAAACGAAACACTAATAGCACCTACACGAAAACCATCTAATACATCAAACCTTCAGTGATTGACCCACAACCACTGCCCTGCAATACTGAATGGTCAAATCATGACATTAATTAAGCCACGCCCCCTCACAACAGGAAGTGTACAGTTATACATTGAACGTCCCGATCGGACACCTGTTACCTAATCAGCGGGACGGTCTGTCCAGTGACCGAAGACATGTTGCTGTAACAAGCTTTCCAACACTGACCGTTTTGGGTGGAGCATGTGGGCGTGGCGATGTGGCGAATCAGCCGTCACGCCGTCACAAACGAAACACTAATAGCACCTACACGAAAACAGTCTAATACATCAAACCTTCAGTGATTGACCCACATCCGGTCCCCTGCAATACTGAATGGTCAAATCATGACAATAATTAAGCCACGCCCCCTCACAACAGGAAGTGTACAGTTTTACATTGAATGTCCCGATCAGACACCTGTTACCTAATCAGCGTGACGGTCCGTCCAATGACCGAAGACATGTTGCTGTAACAAGCTTTCCAACACTGACCGTTTTGGGTGGAGCATGTGGGCGTGGCGATGTGGCGAATCAGACGTAACGCCGTCACAATACGTTTGGCATTTTGGGGGCTTTATCATATCCCAAAACTCACCAAATTTGGCAGACTCGTCAGGACTGGTGACAAATTACATATTTTGGGGGCGTGGCCAAAATTGCAACAGAAACGGCTCAAGAGCGCCACCTAGAAAATTTCAAACTACCCTCCGCATTGGCCTTAGTTTCACGTAGGATCATGAAATTTGGTACACTTGTCCAATTCACCAAGACGCACAGAAAACCCTCTGGCGTCAACGTTGTACGATAAATGGGAAGGCGGCCATTTTGGAATGTGGACCAAATCGAGTGCACGCACTAGGTGCCGAACTGGTACGGGAAAGGCACGAGAGCGTTTCGGGGTGGACCAGCTCGACTTCCCGCGGTCGCCGCGAGAAGGGCGGAGCGGCGCTAAGGCATTCACACGTGCATTTTCGCAGGAAATGCGGTTTTTCTAGTTATTATTCCAGTTACTATCCTGATTCCGTACGTTTTTTGGCACGCTACTCCTCCTACAGTTTTTGTGCTATTTCAACAATTCATATATCAAAATGTTCAGCTCATTTAGGACACTCCGGCTATGACTTTTGGTATTGGTGCAACTTTAGCTTTTTGAATTATTTAGCCTTTTCGGCCATTTTCTTCCCCATTGAAAATGAATGGAGCTAATTTTTCATCCTTGATATCTTTGGAACTCTTTACAATATTTCACTACTCCTTTCACATTTTGGACCAGCTTAGCTTCCTTCAGCTACCTTGTACATTTTTTTAAAAATATTTCAGCTACTTTCAGCTAATTTCAGCTGTTTTTTCAACTGCTTTGCACTCTTTTCAGCTTTATGCAGCTTACTTCAACATTTTTGTACTTCTACTGACTTATTTCTGCTAATTTCAGATCATTATGCTCCTTTCAGATAATTTTTGAAAAATTGGGATATTTTAGCTATTTTAGCTACTATTTAGCTGTTTTATGATAGTTTCAGCTTTTTCAGCTATTTCAACAATTTTTTTTAATCAATCCAACTTTTTTCAGCCTAATTCAGCAAAATCATGCTCTACCAACTTCCTTCTGGTAATTTAAGATTGTTTCTGCTTGTTTTAGCTGTTGTTCAGCTGTTTTTGGCCAATTTCAGCTTTATTCAGATATTTTCAACTTTATTTTGCTTATTTCTACTTATTTCAGATTTTTTTCAATTTCAGATTGTTTCAGATACTTCATATTATGCTGCTTTGTCCTTATTTCTGCTAGTTTCAGCTTCTTCTGCTATTTTAGCTACTATTAAGCTGTTTTTATGCTAATTTAGGCTTGTTTCAACACATTCCACATTATTTGAACTCATTTCAACTTTTTCCAGCCAAATTCTGCAAAAATGTACTCTCTCTACTAATTTCTAAGACATTTAAGCTTCTTTCTGCTATTTCAGATAATATTCAGCTGTTTTTGCTATCTTAAGCTTTTTTCAGATAATTTCAACTTTATTTTGCTTATTTCTGCTTAGTTCAGATTTTTTCAGATTTCAGATTGTTTCAGATATTTCAGATTATTCACAATTATGCTATTTCTAATTACTTCAGATAATTTAAGCTTATTTCTGCTATTTTAGATAATATTCAGCTGTTTATGCTATCTTTAGCTTTTTTCAGATAATTTCCACTTTTTTTGCTTATTTCAGATTATTTCAGATTTCAGATTGTTTAAGATGTTTCAGATTATTCCCAATTAAGCTCTTACTAAATCCTGCTGCTAATTCAAGCTTATTTCTGCTATTTTAGATAATATTCAGCTGTTTTTGACCAATTTCAGCTGATGGCCGCCAACGCTACTTTCAAATGGTTATAACTCGACCATCTTTATACATAGAGAGCTGAAATTTGGTGAGGTTGTAGCTGAGGACATTATCTATCATGTATAGAATCCAAAAAAAAAATCCAAGATGGCCGACAATGCAAAAAAGTAAAAATACCATAAAATGGTCAATTTTAGTGATATTGAGCTGAAACTTGGTGTAGTGATAGCTGAGAATGTTTCCTATCAAATGCTATATCAAAATCAAAAATCCAAGATGGCCGCCAACGCTACTTTCAAATGGCTTTAACTCAGCCATCATTATACATAGAGAGCCGAAATTTGGTGAGGTTGTAGCCGAGGACATTATCTATCATGTACGGAATCCAAATCAAAAATCCAAGATGGCCGACAAAGTAAAACATTAAAAAACTGTAAAAATCCAAGATGGCTGCCAACGCTACATTCAAATGGCTTTAACTCAGCCATCTTTATTCATAGAGAGCTAAAATTTGATGAGGTTGTAGCTGAGGGAATCCTCTATCATGTACGGAATCCAAATCAAAAATCCAAGATGGCCGACAAAGCAAAACATTAAAAATACTGTAAAATCCAAGATGGCCACCAACGCTACTTTCAAATGGCGTTAACTCAGCTATCATTATACATAGAGAGCTGAAATTTGGTGAGGTTGTAGCTAAGGGAATCCTCTATCATGTACGGAATCCATATCAAAAATCCAAGATGGCCGACAAAGCAAAACATTAAAAATACTGTAAAATCCAAGATGGCCACCAACGCTACTTTCAAATGGCTTTAAATCAGCCATATTTATTCATAGAGAGCCGAAATTTGGTGAGGTTGTAGCTATGGACATTCTTTATCATGCATTAGGTGAAACGGCCATTTTGATTGAATATGCAAATTAGGTGAAGTGGCCATTTTGGTTCAATATACAAGGCAGTTAATTGCCTTGCGAAGTAAGTCAATGCATGTATTGTTACCATTTTGGTTCTACAATTTAAGTAGACAAGTTAGCCATTTTGATTTAATAAGCACATTAGGTAAAGCGGCCATTTTGATTGAACATGCAAGTTGGGTGAAGCGGCCATTTTGGCATTCACACATGCATTTTCTCAGGAAATGCAATCTAGTTGTGTGAATGCCAACAAGGCATTCACACTATAGAGATTGTGTTTATATTTGTGTGAATGCCAACAAGGCATTCACACTATAGAGATTGTGTTTATATTTATTATTATTATTATTATTCTTATATGTTACTATCTTCCGTCCGTACGTTTTTTGGCGTCCTACTCCTCCTACAGTTTTCGTGCCATTTCAACATATCATATATCAAAATGTTCAGCTCGTTCAGGACAATCCAGCAATGACTTTTGGTAATGGTGCAACTTTAGCTTTTTGAGATATTTAGCCTTTTCGGCCATTTTTTTCCCATTGAAAATGAATGGAGCTAAAATGAAATGGCCTTTTGGGGGCTTTATCGTATCCTAAAACTCACCAAATTTGGCAGACTCATCATTCAGACATGGGGGAGTAAATATTTATCAAAACCTCGCATTTTCATATATGCTGAAGGGGCGTGGCCTGGCCTCAAAGTTAGGTATCTCGCCATGAAAAACGAAACACTAATAGCACCTACAAGAAAACTGTCTAATACATCAAACCTTCAGTGATTGACCCACAACCGGTCCCCTACAATACTGAATGGTCAAATCATGACATTAATTAAGCCACGCCCCCTCACAACAGGAAGTGTACAGTTATACATTGAAGGTCCCGATCGGACACCTGTTACCTAATCAGCGGGACGGTCTGTCCAGTGACCGAAGACATGTTGCTGTAACAAGCTTTCCAACACTGACCGTTTTGGGTGGAGCATGTGGGCGTGGCGACGTGGCGAATCAGACGTAACGCCGTCACAAACGAAACACTAATAGCACCTACACGAAAACTGTCTAATACATCAAACCTTCAGTGATTGACCCACATCCGGTCCCCTGCAATACTGAATGGTCAAATCATGACATTAATTAAGCCACGCCCCCTCACAACAGGAAGTGTACAGTTGTACATTGAAGGTCCCGATCGGACACCTGTTACCTAATCAGCATGACGGTCTTTCCAGTGACCAAAGACATGTTGATGTAACAAGCTTTCCAACACTGACCGTTTTGGGTGGAGCATGTGGGCGTGGCGATGTGGCGAATCAGACGTAACGCCGTCACAATACGTTTGGCCTTTTGGGAGCTTTATCATATCCCAAAACTCACCAAATTTGGCAGACTCGTCAGGACTGGTGAAAAATTACATATTTTGGGGGCGTGGCCAAAATTGCAACAGAAACGGCTCAAGAGCGCCACCTAGAATATTTCAAACTACCCTCCGCATTGGCCTTAGTTTCACGTAGGATCATGAAATTTGGTACACTTGTCCAATTCACAAAGACGTACAGAAAACCCTCTGGCATCAACATTGTACGATAAATGGGAAGGCGGCCATTTTGGAATGTGGACCAAATTGGGTGCATACATTGGGTGCCGAACGGGTACGGGAAAAGCACGAGAGTGTTTCAGGGTGGACTAGCTCGACTTCCCGCGGTCGCCACGAGAAGGGCGGAGCGGCGCTAAGGCATTCACACGTGCATTTTCGTAGGAAATGCAAATTTTCTAGTTGTGTGAATGCCAACAAGGCATTCACACTATAGAGATTGTGTTTATATTTATTATTATTCTTTATAGATGTTACTATCTTCCATCCGTACGTTTTTTGGCGTCCTACTCCTCCTAGAGTATTTGTGCCATTTCAACGATTCATATATCAAAATGTTCAGCTCGCTCAGGACAATCCAGCTATGACTTTTGGTAATGTTGCAAGTTGCGCTTTTTGAGATATTTAGCCTTTTCGGCCATTTTTTTCCCATTGAAAATGAATGGAGCTAAAATGAAATGGCCGTTTGGGGGCTTTATCATATCCTAAATCTCACCAAATTTGGCAGACTCATCACTCAGACATGGTGGAGTAAAAAATGATCAAAACCTCATGTTTTCATATATGATGAAGGGGCGTGGCCTGGCCTCAAAGTTAGGTATCTCGCCATGAAAAACGAAACACTAATAGCACCTACACGAAAACTGTCTAATACATCAAACCTTCAGTGATTGACCCACAACCGGTCCCCTACAATACTGAATGGTCAAATCATGACATTAATTAAGCCACGCCCCCTCACAACAGGAAGTGTACAGTTATACATTGAAGGTCCCGATCGGACACCTGTTACCTAATCAGCGGGACGGTCTGTCCAGTGACCGAAGACATGTTGCTGTAACAAGCTTTCCAACACTGACCGTTTTGGGTGGAGCATGTGGGCGTGGCGACGTGGCGAATCAGACGTAACGCCGTCACAAACGAAACACTAATAGCACCTACACGAAAACTGTCTAATA
>JBBPBX010091120.1:0-13994 GCA_038048925.1 Garcialebias charrua
TGATGTAGTTTGTGTATTACAGTTAGAAAAATTAAGTAGAGTTATTCATTTTGTGATGTAGTTTGTGTATTACAGTTAGAAAAATTAAGTAGAATTATTCATTTTGTGATGTAGTTTGTGTATTACAGTTAGAAAAATTAAATACATGCTTGTTAGGCTGATTGGTGACTCTAAATTGACCCTAGGTATGAGTGTGAGAGTGGATGGTTGTTTGGTGTGAGTGAGACAGGTCCCTCTTGTAAATGAGTCCCCGTGACTCAACGAGGCTAGCCTGTATAAATAAAGGTTGAATGAAATAGAATTATTCATTTTTGTGATGTAGTTTGTGTATTACAGTTAGAAAATTTAAGTTGAATTATTCATTTTCTTATGTAGTTTGTGTATTACAGTTAGAATGATGTAGTTTGTGTATTACAGTTAGAAAATTAAGTAGAATTATTCATTTTGTGATGTAGTTTGTGTATTACAGCTAGATAAATTAAGTAGAATTATTCATTTTGTGATGTAGTTTGTGTATTACAGCTAGATAAATTAAGTAGAATTATTCATTTTGTGATGTAGTTTGTGTATTACAGCTAGATAAATTAAGTAGAATTATTCATTTTGTGATGTAGTTTGTGTATTACAGTTAGTAAAATTAAGTAGAATTATTCATTTTGTGATGTAGCTTGAAGGTTAACATTGGTTGAACAAACAGTGAAATAAGGGGCAGATATAATAAGATTTCATCTTCTTTCTGCTCCTTTCATTTTATCCTACTTGTATTCTTGTATCTGATGAAACTGTCTTGTATTGTTCTTTAAAAATGAATGAATAAACATCAAATCAAATCAAATCAAATGCGGGGGATAAAAGGCGTGTCCTGATCAAAACTAACACTAATGTTTTAACATTAGAACTAGAGGCCAGATTAATGTCATCAAAAGAGGGAGAAAGACTGATAAATTATTCCTAAAAAAATCAGGCCCAAAAAGCAAAACCTCTGTCTTGTCTTTTTTTTTATTTTTATTTTTTATTCAACCTTTATTTATACTGGTTAGTCTCATTGAGCCATGATGACTTGTTTACAAGAGGGACCTGTTTAAAACAGAACATTTAAGTTCAAAAGCAGAACATTTATAGGGTCATCCAGGTTTTTATGTCTTTAAGACATGCTTCAGTAACTGATTGGATTCATTAAGTTTTATGGACAAATATAATTGTGTATCATCAGCATAACAATGAAAATGTATCCCATGCTGTTTAATAAACATACCTAATGGAAGCATATATAAAAATAAATATTAAAGTCTGAATTATAAAAAACTTATCATGGAACAAACTTGCAAATTTATAAAATCATATTTATATTGTAAAAATAAATAAAGTGCTATGTGTTGGCATCATTCCCATACAAAGATGAAATTGGCTCTCTTCATGTAACTCATCGCACCTGGGATACACCCCGGTGGAGCAGTGGGCAGCTATGTGGGTGCCCGCAGAGCAGCTCAGGATTGGGTGTCCTGCTCAGAGACACTATGAGATGAGCAATGACCGGGGATTGAACCCAGGGCCTTTGGGTCCCGAGTCGGCTGCCCTGCCCCTACACATCAACAATATCATATTCATATTTAGGGGCTGCGGTAGCTTGGTGGTGAGTGCTATGGTCTTGTAATCCTGAGGTTGTGGGTTTGAGCCCAAGTTACGTCAGGAAGGTAGGAACTAAGGAAGTAAAATAATCATCAAATCTTTCATGTGAGTTCGCTCACTGTGGCAACACCTGATGAAGGGAGAAGATGAAAGAAACTTACTTTTTAACAATATCATATTCAGTTTAGATTTCATTGTTTCCCCTTTTATTTATTAACTTGCTACATTTGATCTTTAATCACCATCAGCAAACAACTCAGTACAAAAAGAAATGTAAATAAGAGACTTGATGTTGACTGCTTAGTGTGCTTCTGAAGTTATTTCAACAAGTCAATTCTAGTTTTTATGGAGACCATCAAACTCTGGATTAGTTAGTTGAGTAAGCTGGGTAAAGGAGAAACAGTATGACAACAGAAATCTCTGTGGTCTGTGGTAAACTGCTAAGGTACACATTACTCTGGTGATACAGGTGAATTTATAACCAGGTCTAATGTCACTGAACAGAGCTGTTGATAAGAGCCGAACATTTGTGGACATATATCTGACCACAGGAAGTGAAGTAGAGTCAGATAACCAGCTCAGGCCAACAGTGACATCCGCACCGATACACTGCTACCTGATATGATCCAGTGATAGCAAACAACGAGTATTTAGTTTAGCTGAAGATGTCAGGAAATGAGGCCCATCAGAAAGAATGTGCCAACAGCAGGAAAGTAGAAACTGGAAGGCGTGGGGTTTTTGAGTTTCTCAACCAAGTTTTCCCAGTTTAAATAAAGATTTCAAGTTAGAAAAACTAAAAGGAAATCTTTCTGATGATTCAAAGGAGGGAAGGTTACAACTCAGGATAAGAGGAAGAGTGAAGGGTTGAGTTATGACGATGACATCGCAGATGTATTTCCACTGGCAGCCTTCAGATCTGAGCTCTTTATGGAATAAATAAAATACAAATCAGCTGAAGAGCAACTTCAAAATGAGAATGCAGAAATGCATTTATAGAGGTTGAAGTAAAGCTCTGACACGTTTTCCTGATCAGTAGAATACAAAGTGGTTTGTACATGTGTTCCCTCATGTAGACGGTAGACGGTTTGTAGACGGTTTTCAAAGAATCAACCACAGACTGACAGACATGTACCTTTCTGCACTTCCTCTCTCTTTAGAGATTCAGTTTTAATCAAATTTATTTCTAAAATTAAAGGTTTATTTAAAAATAAGACAGGAGTGAATGAAGTAACTGTGCTGCAAAAGAAAAGAAAAAACACACTGGTCATGTTATACTGGTGAAAAAACACACTGGTCATGTTAAACTGGTGAAAAAAACACACTGGTCATGTTAAACTGGTGAAAAAAACACACTGGTCATGTTAAACTGGTGAAAAAACACACTGGTCATGTTAAACTGGTGAAAAAACACACTGGTCATGTTAAACTGGTGAAAAAACACACTGGTCATGTTAAACTAGTGAAAAAACACACTGGTCATGTTAAACTGGTGAAAGAACACACTGGTCATGTTAAACTAGTGAAAAAACACACTGGTCATGTTAAACTGGTGAAAGAACACACTGGTCATGTTAAACTGGTGAAAAAACACACTGGTCATGTTAAACTGGTGAAAAAACACACTGGTCATGTTAAACTGGTGAAAAAACACACTGGTCATGTTAAACTGGTGAAAAAACACACTGGTCATGTTAAACTAGTGAAAAAACACACTGGTCATGTTAAACTAGTGAAAAAACACACTGGTCATGTTAAACTGGTGAAAAAACACACTGGTCATGTTAAACTGGTGAAAAAACACACTGGTCATGTTAAACTGGTGAAAAAACACACTGGTCATGTTAAACTGGTGAAAAAACACACTGGTCATGTTAAACTGGTGAAAAAACACACTGGTCATGTTAAACTGGTGAAAAAACACACTGGTCATGTTAAACTAGTGAAAAAACACACTGGTCATGTTAAACTGGTGAAAAAACACACTGGTCATGTTAAACTAGTGAAAAAACACACTGGTCATGTTAAACTGGTGAAAAAACACACTGGTCATGTTAAACTGGTGAAAAAACACACTGGTCATGTTAAACTGGTGAAAAAACACACTGGTCATGTTAAACTGGTGAAAAAACACACTGGTCATGTTAAACTGGTGAAAAAACACACTGGTCATGTTAAACTAGTGAAAAAACACACTGGTCATGTTAAACTAGTGAAAAAACACACTGGTCATGTTAAACTAGTGAAAAAACACACTGGTCATGTTAAACTGGTGAAAAAACACACTGGTCATGTTAAACTGGTGAAAGAACACACTGGTCATGTTAAACTGGTGAAAAAACACACTGGTCATGTTAAACTGGTGAAAAAACACACTGGTCATGTTAAACTGGTGAAAAAACACACTGGTCATGTTAAACTGGTGAAAAAACACACTGGTCATGTTAAACTAGTGAAAAAACACACTGGTCATGTTAAACTAGTGAAAAAACACACTGGTCATGTTAAACTGGTGAAAAAACACACTGGTCATGTTAAACTGGTGAAAAAACACACTGGTCATGTTAAACTGGTGAAAAAACACACTGGTCATGTTAAACTGGTGAAAAAACACACTGGTCATGTTAAACTAGTGAAAAAACACACTGGTCATGTTAAACTAGTGAAAAAACACACTGGTCATGTTAAACTGGTGAAAAAACACACTGGTCATGTTAAACTAGTGAAAAAACACACTGGTCATGTTAAACTAGTGAAAAAACACACTGGTCATGTTAAACTAGTGAAAAAACACACTGGTCATGTTAAACTAGTGAAAAAACACACTGGTCATGTTAAACTAGTGAAAAAACACACTGGTCATGTTAAACTGGTGAAAAAACACACTGGTCATGTTAAACTAGTGAAAAAACACACTGGTCATGTTAAACTAGTGAAAAAACACACTGGTCATGTTAAACTAGTGAAAAAACACACTGGTCATGTTAAACTGGTGAAAAAACACACTGGTCATGTTAAACTAGTGAAAAAACACACTGGTCATGTTAAACTAGTGAAAAAACACACTGGTCATGTTAAACTAGTGAAAAAACACACTGGTCATGTTAAACTAGTGAAAAAACACACTGGTCATGTTAAACTAGTGAAAAAACACACTGGTCATGTTAAACTGGTGAAAAAACACATTGGTCATGTTAAACTAGTGAAAAAACACACTGGTCATGTTAAACTAGTGAAAAAACACACTGGTCATGTTAAACTAGTGAAAAAACACACTGGTCATGTTAAACTGGTGAAAAAACACACTGGTCATGTTAAACTAGTGAAAAAACACACTGGTCATGTTAAACTGGTGAAAAAACACACTGGTCATGTTAAACTAGTGAAAAAACACACTGGTCATGTTAAACTAGTGAAAAAACACACTGGTCATGTTAAACTAGTGAAAAAACACACTGGTCATGTTAAACTGGTGAAAAAACACACTGGTCATGTTAAACTAGTGAAAAAACACACTGGTCATGTTAAACTAGTGAAAAAACACACTGGTCATGTTAAACTAGTGAAAAAACACACTGGTCATGTTAAACTAGTGAAAAAACACACTGGTCATGTTAAACTAGTGAAAAAACACACTGGTCATGTTAAACTAGTGAAAAAACACACTGGTCATGTTAAACTGGTGAAAAAACACACTGGTCATGTTAAACTGGTGAAAAAACACACTGGTCATGTTAAACTGGTGAAAAAACACACTGGTCATGTTAAACTAGTGAAAAAACACACTGGTCATGTTAAACTAGTGAAAAAACACACTGGTCATGTTAAACTAGTGAAAAAACACACTGGTCATGTTAAACTGGTGAAAAAACACACTGGTCATGTTAAACTGGTGAAAAAACACACTGGTCATGTTAAACTGGTGAAAAAACACACTGGTCATGTTAAACTGGTGAAAAAACACACTGGTCATGTTAAACTAGTGAAAAAACACACTGGTCATGTTAAACTGGTGAAAAAACACACTGGTCATGTTAAACTGGTGAAAAAACACACTGGTCATGTTAAACTGGTGAAAAAACACACTGGTCATGTTAAACTGGTGAAAAAACACACTGGTCATGTTAAACTGGTGAAAAAACACACTGGTCATGTTAAACTGGTGAAAAAACACACTGGTCATGTTAAACTGGTGAAAAAACACACTGGTCATGTTAAACTGGTGAAAGAACACACTGGTCATGTTAAACTGGTGAAAAAACACACTGGTCATGTTAAACTGGTGAAAAAACACAAGGCGGCTGTTTGTTTTCGTCCATCATACTGAAGCAGACCAGAGACTGATGGACAGATTCAAAGGATACGGTTGGTTAGTCTTAGATAACAAGCATTTCATACGACACTACAGAATGACAGGAGTGAAGTCTCTTCCAGGAGGTGAGTAAACCCACATGTGGGGTTGCATGTTACATTTTCAGCATCCATTTACCTGTCAGAGCACAATGGCTCTTGAGGAAATGGATGCTTTCTGAATAATTCTGTGAGTAGGCCAGAGGTCAGCGAGAGCCCTGATGAGGAGGTCAGACCTCATTTGGACTAATGGTTTCTCTTCAGAGCTCCTGAACATGATGAGAAACATCACAGCTGAAGTAATGACTGCACACTGCCTTCAGCGATACTGCCACATTCCAGGAATACCAAAGAACTCTGAGGCTTGAATCAGGTTTCATATTAACAGAGGAGAGGTTAGAGAAGGTGAGTCTGTGATATGAAGGTCGCCGGTTCAACTCTGCTGACCAACATCAAAATGTGGGTGGCAAATGTGAAGCATCCACACCTGCCTCCACCCTCATTTTCCCCACTATGGGCCCTTGAGTTCAGCCTTTAACCCACCCATCTGCCCTGTTGCCTATCAGAAAGAAGGTCGCTGGATAAAATCCCAGCCGGGTAACCTTCTGGGTGGAGTTTGCATGTTAATAATAATAATAATAATAATAATAATTTGTCACATTTGTCATCTGTGTATGTTCCCATACTTGACAGACGAAATTGGTCTTCTGCATTTAACCCAACCACCACCAGGTGGTGCAGTGAGCAGCGTAGTCGTGCTCGGGGAGCTGGGAAAATAGATGTGCACTCATAGACACCCCAAGATGGTGTGCCGTGGCCGGAGTTCGAACCTGGGTCCTTCGGATGCCACTACACCATCTTGGCCATCTCTTCATGCATGAGTTTTCTCCAGGTACTCCAGTTTCCTCCCACAGACTAAAAACATGCATGATAGACTGATGGGTAACTCTAAATTGTCTCTAGGTGTGAGTGAGAGATTGAATGGTTGTTTGTCTCATTTGTCTCTATGTGTCCCTGTGATGGACTGGAGACTTGTCCAGGGTGTCCCCCACCTCTCACACAGTGACTGATGGATAAGGGTACCAGTGACCCCGGTGACCCAGAAAGGAAGCGGGTAAGATAATGGATGAAGGGATATTTGTTATCATGATTAAAAACAGTTACAAATAAAAAATTCTTATGGTTGAATAAATAACTCTGTTATAATAACTCACAAATGATGAATAAAGAAGCATTTTCAATCAACCGGAGGAGTCATAGATAATAAGATCTACAAATAAAGATGCCAATTTTAGCTGGTTGACAGCTTCACATCAAAACCCCAATGTAGTCTGAGCAGTATTTAATGTTTAAACTGACCAAAACGCAGATTGTTCTTCAAATAAAACAAGAGACTCACTCAGGGTTGATGGTCATCCCACTCAGCTCTAAATTTAACTTCTAATTCATTTCTAAACCCAAAGGTTTTTGTAACTTGGTCACTTACAGTTACACAAAACTGGATTGTTCTCATTAAGGGATCATGTTTGACTTTTTTACGTTTATCTTAGGGATGCACAATATAGGATTTTTGGCTAATATCCGATATGCCGATATGTTAAAACTTATGGTATTTGGCCGATAACCGATACTTATACCGATTTATTTTTTCCTATACCTCTGCTGTGGACTCAAAATACTACAAACCGGATTCCAAAAAAGTTGGGACACTAAACAAATTGTGAATAAAAACTGAATGCAACGATGTGGAGATGGCAAATGTCAATATTTTATTCGTAATAGAACATAGATGACAGATCAAAAGTTTAATCTGAGTAAATGTAACATTTTAAAGGAAAAATATGTTGATTCAAAATTTCACAGTGTCAACAAATCCCCAAAAAGTTGGGACAAGTAGCAATAAGTGGCTGGAAAAAGGAAATTGAGCATATAACAAACAGCTGGAAGACCAATTAACACTAATTAGGTCAATTGACAACATGATTGGGTATAAAAAGAGCTTCTCAGAGTGTCAGTGTCTCTCAGAAGCCAAGATGGTAAGAGGATCACCAATTCCACCATTGTTGTGCAGAAAGATAGTGCAGCAATACCAGAATGGTGTTACCCAGCATAAAATAGCAAAGACTTTTAAGTTATCATCATCAACCGTGCATAACATCATCAAAAGATTCAGAGAATCTGGAACAATCGCTGTGCGTAAGGGTCAAGGCCGTAAAACTCTACTGGATGCTCGTGATCTCCGGGCCCTTAAACGTCACTGCACCTCAAACAGGAATGCCACTGTCAAGGAAATAACAGAATGGGCTCAGGAATACTTCCAGAAAGCATTGTCAGTGAACACAATCCACCGTGCCATCCGCCGTTGCCAGCTGAAACTCTACAGTGCAAAGAGGAAGCCATTTCTAAGCAAGCTCCACAAGCTCAGACGTTTGCACTGGGCCAGGGGTCATTTAAAATGGAGTGTGGCAAAATGGAAGACTGTTCTGTGGTCAGATGAGTCACGATTTGAAGTTCTTTATGGAACACTGGGACGCCATGTCATCCGGACCAGAGAGGACAAGGATAGCCCAAGTTGTTATCAACGCTCCGTTCAGAAGCCTGCATCACTGATGGTATGGGGTTGCATGAGCGCTTGTGGCATGGGCAGCTTGCATGTCTGGAAAGGCACCATTAATGCAGAGAACTATGTTCAGGTTCTAGAACAACATATGCTCCATCTAGACGTCATCTCTTTCAGGGAAGACCCTGCATTTTTCAACAAGATAATGCCAGACCACATTCTGCAGCAATCACAACATCATGGCTACGTAGGAGAAGGATCCGGGTACTGAAATGTCCAGCCTGCAGTCCAGATCTTTCACCTATAGAGAACATTTGGTGCATCATAAAGAGGAAGGTGCGACAAAGAAGGCCCAAGACGATTGAACAGTTAGAGGCCTGTATTAGACATGAATGGGAGAGCATTCCTATTTCTAAACTTGAGAAACTGGTCTCCTCTGTCCCCAGACGTCTGTTGAGTGTTGTAAGAAGAAGGGGGGATGCCACACAGTGGTAAAAATGGACTTGTCCCAACTTTTTTGGGATTTGTTGACGCCATGAAATTTTGAAACAACATATTTTTCCCTTAAAATGATACATTCTCTCAGTTTAAACTTTTGATCTGTGATTTGTGTTCTATTCTGAATAAAATATTAGATGTTGGCATCTCCACATCATTGCATTCAGTTTTTATTCACAATTTGTTTAGTGTCCCAACTTTTTTGGAATCCAGTTGGTAAATATTCTGCATCGTCTTTGTCAATGTGGCCTGCTACCAAATGCAGATGGCAAAAGGGGGCTGAAAAAGATGTAACACTTCAACTTGGATTATGTTAAATTTATTCATAACATTTACTCTCTGTAACACAATGACAACACTCGAACAGTGCAACTTTGTAAATTTTCACAAATCTAAACTCAACAGTGCGTATGTCATAATGATGTGCTGAAACAGTGCCTTTTGTATAGAGAGTTATTTTGATGGGATGGCCAATGCCCAAAATTTAACTTTATCGCTAATATCGCCCAATACCGATACAATGCTGATAATATTGTGCATTTCTAGTTTATCTTATTAAGTTATTTTGAACTAATTTTAGAACATTGGCACACATATAGAAAGGTATTTTAGTGACAACAGGTTCTTAAAAATGTCTTTAAAATGCTCCAAACCCTTCAGCTGTTTGAGCACAAAAACAAGGCTTGACTCAAAGAGGTGACTGACGGGAGAGCAAATACTGGAGACATTTGTGTTCACGTCTCTGTCCCAAGGCTGTCAACTGGTTCAGGTTACACTTCCAGCAATCAAACCACAACACGTATAAGCAAACAATAATCTCTTGAGTTTATAAAAGTTCCCTCTTTCTTCTGACAAGAAGTCTGAAGTCAACCTGAAGCTGATGTACAGTAAGATTCTCAGATGTCCGTCACATTATCTGTTTTCTGTAGACTGAAACGTGACTCCACACCACACTGGGGTCTTTGTTTTATTAATGTGAGAAGTAGGTCAAAAAACAACGACAAATCAGATAAACCACAATCTAAGACGATACTCTAACTCTCTTCCTAAAGTCAACATCACTAAAATACTGCTTCATCGTTTTACCTGTAATGTATCCTCTCCATTAAAAGATTTCTGTTTGAATCTGCATCAAGTCTTTCATGATGTTTCATTTATTTAAGGACAAGATAACAAAAGCTCATTAGTGAGAAACAAGTTCTGTAAAGGAAACAACTTCATCAACTAATTATTGTCTGGAAGGAAATGTCAGAAGATGCAGACAATTACTTAATGAGTCATGTAAGAAAGAGCAGCACAATATTCTCTCACTGCAGCTTTTTATAATTTCCCTCATAATTTCGGCTCCAAATGATCAAGTGTTAATTTTAATTTACTGCACAAGTTGAACCATAAATAATAATTTTAAAAAACGCAGATAAAAGGTCCTGGATTTCCAGCTCTATTAAGCATGCCATTTGGTGTCTTTTTACAGCTCAGTCACAATGACCCATAACTGAGAATACCTCATGGAGAAAGCCATAAATAACAGAAAGTACATTTGTACAATGATAAATAAATTTAAGTTGTTAAGGTGGTTCTTAGCGACATGTTAAGCCTTTAACTGTGCTCACTGTGTTTATTCAGGATGATAATACTGTATATGTTTTGTAGCTGTATGATGTATACAAATTTCGCCAAAAACATGAGAAATGTACCTAAATTTGGCAAGAATAAGATTTTACTGAAACATTTAGAAAAGTATGTCCTATTCAGAGATTGATAGTTCTAACATACTTTACAGAAAAACGCAAACCACTGGACTTTATGTGACTAAACTAGTATATTTATGTTTTATTTGTACCAGATTCAATTGAGATTTTCTTAACAAATGGTTTAATTCTAAGAAATTTAAAATATTTTGCCAAGTTTTCTTACTTCCACAACTTTATTTTTTTTTAACACAAAACACATTGAAATGCAGGTCTTTATGTTTTCTTACACCCAGCTTCATTTTCCAGCCTCCTGATTTTCTCTGGTCACATCACCTTCCATTGATGTTTTAGCTCTAAATATTCTGTTTAAAACTAGAAGGGAAGGATGTATTTAACTTGCCACACATCCTACATAAAACATAAAACTTCATGTTTGACAATCAAAGCCCTAAGCAGCTCAAAGTTTTTAATTTTTTTTGCAAAACAACTCGTAAGTTTTGCACAGCCACTGGAGTCTGAGGGTCCTTTTTTAGTCTGCTTCTAGGCTTGTCGTCAGGAAGTGACAGCGGTTACTAGGGGTGCAGGAAATTTTTGATTATTTTAAAGAATCTAGATTCTTAGTCCTGGCCATTTAGAATTGATTCTAAAAGCCCCAAAATCAAAAAAAACAAAAAAACATTTAAAACCCAAAAGATAAAGAAAATAAAACCATATCTCATAGTATATGAAAGAATACATAAAATGAAAGGTGGCAGAAAGAAGAAGAAATCTTATTTTATCTGCCCCTTTTTTCAAATACAAAACAAGTTCAAACAATCAATTCAAACAATAATCTTAACAGAGCAAAAAGCTAACCTAATACTGGTTATTTAAGTTACAGAATTTAATGCATTCCTGTATTATTTGTTGCTATTTTTGGTATAAATATCAAACGATGCAAAAAATTTGATACAATAAGGAACCTAAAAATTATTGTTTTAAATAAACGTTCTATTTGTTTACATTGTTGTTTAATGTTTTCAGTTTAAAATTATTGTTTTAAATACTTTTTCATTTGTTTACATTGTTGTTTATTTTTTTCAACTTGTCAGTTACAAAACTGAAACTAAATTTATGACCATTTTAATAGAAAAATCGTTTCTGAATCAAAAATAGTTTCTGAATCGAAAAATCGATTTTGAATCGAATCGTGACACCAAAAATCGCAATCAAATCGCTTCTCCAGACACAGAGATTCGCACCCGTTACCATGACGACCAGTGAGCCGCTGGCAGCAGCTTTGGCAGTTCATTAGATTTTTGATGTCTTGACACAGCTCCAACATCGTCATGTTTATGTTTGTTTATGTTTATTAAATTTGTTCATTTTTTTTTTACAAAAGAAACAAT
This sequence comes from Garcialebias charrua, assembly GCA_038048925.1. Lineage (NCBI taxonomy): Eukaryota > Metazoa > Chordata > Actinopteri > Cyprinodontiformes > Rivulidae > Garcialebias > Garcialebias charrua. The sequence continues at coordinate 12,117 of JBBPBX010091120.1, forward strand.
ACAAGACAATCCCATAAATGATAATGTACAAAATATAAAAAAATGAAAGGTAGCAGAAAGAAGAATAAATCTTATTATATCTGCCCCTTTTTTCAATCAGATTAAACAATAATAATCTTCAACCAACAGAACAAAATGACCAACTCTTTCTAATTTTCTAACTGATACACATTACGTTATTTCATATATTTTTTAACACATTTGTTTTGATCATTTTCTTAAATGTAAACATTGACTTGGCATTTTTAACTTCATTCTCCAAGCCATTCCATAATCTAATTCCCTGGATTGAGGTAGAACGTCCCTTCAAACTAGTTCTGAATTGTGGTTTTACAAACATCTCTGTCCCCTTAAGATTATAACAACTTTGTCTTTTAACAAAATGCATTTGGATATTTAAAGGTAATGCATTATTTTGAGCCCTATACATAACTGATAAAATATTATAGTCTACCAAATCATGGAACTTCAATAACTTCAGTTGATAAAATAATGTACTTGATGGATGACAGTAATGTTTTCTAGTGATAATTCTTACAGCTCTTTTCTGTAATACAAAAATAGGCTTTGTGATTGTTTTACACGCATTCCCCCAAACATCAATACAATAGATTAAGTGTGGAACAATGATTGTGTTATACAACAAATACAGAGCTTTATCATTCAATAGGTCTCTGACTTTGTACAGTACTGCAATCGATTTAGCTATTTTTATTCTTACAGAATTTATGTGTTGTTTCCATGTCAGTTTGTCATCAATGATAACACCCAAAAACTTCACCTCACTCACTCTACAAATCTCAACACCCTCAATTTTGAGTGGAACATCAACAGTTTTCTTTTTATTACTGAATATCATGTAATTAGTTTTTTCTAGATTTAATGATAATTTATTTATTTTAAACCAAGTTTGTATCTTGACAAATTCTGTCTTTATCAATTCCAACATTTGTTCTATATCTTCACCTAAACAGAGGTCATGTAAGCGTTTAGCCAACTTTTTGTTTGTTTGTTTGTTGTTGTTGTTGTGTTACATTCGTCGCGGCTCCTCGCGGTAAACTTTCAGAAGTGTCGCCTGGTTGCTAGCCAACACTCACCGTGTCTCAGCGCTTGTTGCCGGGCAGCTCGCTCCCGCACGGCCCGTGCCCACTTGTCCGCCTCCTCCAGGTTGGCGTGCGGCTCCCGCAGCGCGTGCAGCTGGAAGCGCTGCTCCACTCTCTGCCGCGACGCCCCGGAGCACCAGCGGCGTCTCAGCGGGTAGAAGTAGGCTGCGAGGTACGACGAGCCGTCCGTCTTGTTGCCCATAAAGTAAGCCCGGCAGCCCAGGCAGTCCTTCAGACTCAGAGCCATCTTGTTCCAGCCGACAGGTGCTGCGGTCAGCCTCTGGACCACCAGCTCCCTCTCCGTCAGCCTCACGGAACATCTCACTTTCCGGTGACTGATCAGCGTGAACTCCCCGTACAGAGTCACCGGACCGGGCTCGGGTTCAGCTCGGCTCGGGTCCATCCTGAGCGGAGGCCGAAGTTGGAGGTCGGGTTCGGGACAGTGTCACATCTACTGAGACCCGGAGCAGAGCCTCCTGCTGCTCGGACCTTCATCAAGACACCGGAATGAACACGTCGTATCCGGTTAGATTTCAGAATAAAAGCCTGCCACACTCATTACCTGTAATGAAACGGAAGTTTACATGATTTGACTTTTACCTGTTAAACACAGCAACTTTATACTTGGCATTTTTTTGTCATATATTTTCCCCAAGTCATTTAGTCAATTAGATATTGAAACGCAAATTAAAAAGATGGGCAATGATTTACAAAACTAAAACGTTTTGTTTGCCAACTTTACATTTGAACCTTATTCTTTAACTACCTTATACAA
>JBBPBX010091121.1:0-13994 GCA_038048925.1 Garcialebias charrua
TTTTGCTTTTTTTATTGTATTTTGCTTATTTTTTTATTGGATAAATAAAATAAAAAAGCAGTTTGTGTTAACCACAGGCATATTAAGTCTATGGTGTTAACCGTTTCTACATTAGCTGCGTATCCACACCTTCTCTTTCAGAAGAGACAGGCGGTCACGTGGTTCACGCAGCAGTTCCAATCAATACTGCGTGCATCCTACATGTAAAAATATAAACTATTTTCAGTCTTTTGCCATTACTTTTGATAGGTTTGTTGTTGAGTGTTTACATTTTAATAATATTGCCAGTCAGTTTGACTTCACTTATCTTATTCTTATCCATCTTACTTACTTTTGTCAATTTACATGTACAAAAACATGTCAATAAAACACAGGTTTTTCATAAACACATGCATGTTGTTGTATGGATCGTCCTGCTGGTGTAGATTCATAAAGTTTCCACATGTAGGCAGTAGTAGGCTTTTAATACCCTGGTAAAAAAAAAAAAAAGATCGATTCCATGAGCCACAACAAAGTTTCATTTAGTTGAGTTACTTTACTTACATTCTAATCACATTTTAAGTAGGGCATTTTTTAATTTACTGTTGTAGAAATAACTTAATGATTAAACACCAAGCTCTCTTGAAAGAACAAGAGCTTGAGCAACAGAGACTTCAAGCTGCTCTGGATGAAATTAAGCGTCTTCAGGAACAAGAGGATTTGGAACGGCTGAGAAGGCTGACAATTCAACATGCCTGTCATCCGGTGGTTACTGCACCAGTGCTTTGCACTCAAGCAGCCCTAGCATGTCCTAACTTTGATGCATCATCTGTGTCTATGTGGGCGCCTCTAGAACATCAACCGGAGGATGAAGAGGATGAGTTTGATTTGAGTAATAGCTTCCTGATGGACTGTGAAGAAAAACAGATTCCAGTGGAGGAAGTGAAACTCTTGCTTCATCTTCAGGAAGAAGATGACGTCGATCTCAGTGACTGTTTTTTACAGTTGTTTGACACTGAACTACTCCCAGTTCAGTCAAGTGAGGACCTGAAGATCTCAGAGGAGGTGAAGTCACACGCAACAAAACCTCCTGCTCTTTCTTTTCCCGTTCCAGCCACCGTGAAGAATGAGAGAGTATTGATGGACTATGTGAGACCATTGATTAGAACTGCAGCAGAACATGCTTTATTTTTGCTTGTGAGAGATGACAAGCTAGAGCCTTGTATTGGAAGTATTGTGCATGATTCTGCATCTAACACACTTTTCTGTATTTACAGAGTAGCTGAAATCAAAGCTGCTAAAACTGACAAAAAGGTGTTGTTACAGCCGACCAGAGAGAGCTGTCCAGTACTGACCAGTACTGAAGTGGAGGAGAACAGCTGCCCTCTGTCTACAAATGAGAGACAACGCTCTCGTTTTCTGATTAACCTCATCAAACATGGTGTTGGTGTTTGGCGGGTTGATAAGCAAAAGCTTTTTAGGATACAACTAGACCCAAGACGTCGTTTTGGTTTTAGAACCTTTTGAGTACCCTGCCCCAACTTGCCTTTTTTGTATGGTGTTATGTAGCCGGTGTCATCACAAGACTACATTTTTCCCCCCATACAAAACACTGGTGGTGGAGGTGTTACATATCCTGAGGAAGCTGCCAATGCTGACACCTTTAGTTCTTATGTATGTTGACTGCAGTCATGCTTTTGTGTGGTTAATTAGTCTGATTGTGATCAGGCTTGTGTGTGTTCAGCCAGGAACACCTGAGAGCCACGCCTATATATACTTCAAGTTGACTGTGCTTGAATGCGGAGTGTTGTGAGCTCAGAGTTTGGTTGCTTTATTGCTGAGCTGTTTGAGTACTGTTTGGGTACTGTGGGGTGTTCTCCGCCCGCCCCTGCCTGTCTTGAAGTCTGATCTTCTGTTTAGAAGGTTCTTGGTGAGTAACTACTAGCTCATGTTTGGTCTTGACTGCTAGATGCACTTAAAGAGTGGCTACTAGCTCATGTTTGGTCTTGACTGCTAGTTGCATTTGTGTCAGCTCATTTGTTTGTGGAGTTTGACTGTGCTTGATGCACTTAGGAATGTTTGCTCATCATTTGACTTTTGTTGTGCTTAGTGCACTGGGTAGCTGAAGGCTGCATTGATGACATTAGGATCCTGCTAATGATAATTGATATCAGGGATGCTGACCTGTGTGGTTAGTTTAAGCTGGTTTAACCAGGAACATTATTGAGCTTGGAGCTGTTTGGAGCTTGGAGCTGTTTGGAGCTGTTTGGAGCTTGGAGCTGTTTGGAGTTTTTGTTTGTTGGCCTAATGACAGAGTGAGATCGGTAGTCCAGTTATATCGTTTTTCTTTTACCCCTAGGGTCCCCTTTTGGTCAGGTAGTCCGTCTCCAGATAGGCTGCGACGGCCCTGTTTTTATGGGTTGGGCCGACGCTGGGGACGTTATATTCTTTTTGGCTGACTCACTCTTGTCCACCAATTATTTGTACTTTTGTCTGTCTATTTTTGCTCCCTTTTTGTTGCCCTGTGCCAGAAGACGGTGCACTCCGCACCTGGAGGGAGGAGTCGGGCAGTTTTCAATAAAGCTTTTTATTTTTACATTCTGCCTTCTTGTGTCCTTTGTCCATTTAATGTGTTCGGCCTGAGCCAGCCGTAACACAGATCTTCATATTTATTCGTCGAGATCGGATTTTAGCACAGGCTTACTGGGGCTGCAGCCCGGGGCCCCGGCGCTTCGGGGGCCCCGAAGGATGTTTGACTAACGGCGTGGGTCGTATAGTTCCGGCTCGTGTTTGAGGCCTTTTCAAACCAAAACAGTTTTGTCGTGATCATCCCGAGAGATTCACGTCCTCAGATTCTGAGTAAGGAGAGTCTTGACTGGACGTGGTCACTGGAAGGTGAAGTGGAGAAACAGGAGGCGAAGTAGCAGTCGCGTACAAGAATGTTGATAAAACATGGAGTGCATTTGGAAATAATGATAAATCCTGGTCTTTATTTTGTGACAAAGACTAAAATATATTTTTATCACAACAGAATCAAAACTCCCATCTCAGGTCATGTTGTATGTCCAGAGCGGGTGTTCTGTCTTTCTACAGCGTCTCTGAGACCATGACTCTCCTCCACAAAGTCCAGACCTCCTTCACTCAACCGCTACATGCTGGAACACGTCTCTTTCTTTGTGGAGACACAGCTTAGATCTGTAAACTAAAATATTTTTGTTTGTTGCTAGAAGTTTCTTGTTGTGTTGTCTCCACTGCTCAGAGAGCAACGTGTCCAACAGTTCTTGTGGACATAATTTTCTGTTTCAGCTGGAGCTCTGATTTATTCAGGTTGTTGATGCACGAGCAAAATAAAAACTTTTTTGAACAGACCTGAACAACTACAAGAAGAACCAAGAACTTTGCTCATGTTTTGCCAGTAGGGTTTATTTTTTTAGTCCTAAAACAGGTGAGATGATGTTTTTTTTTCTTTCTGTAAAATGTACCGTATTTTCTGGCGTATAAGTCGCACCAGTCAAATAAAGCATCATGAAGAGGAAAAAACATTTATAAGTCCCAAATCAATCTACGGCTGCTTAGGGTCCCCAGGCCACTAGGGGGGCCCCTAAGTGGAATTTAATTTATTTATTTTTTTAGTAATGGTTTTTATACGATTTTTGTTAGCAAGCCCACATTGTTTATATGTGGTTAGTTTGCTTGCTGAACTAAGTTCTCCTGCCCCATTTGCATTGCCTCTACTCAGCCCCAACTATGGGAATCGCGCCACGGAAAGAACCCTTTTACATTAATACTTTAGCTAGTACTTTTGGCTGATTTGAGGCTGATTCATCTCTTGTCTCTGATTGGCTTGTTTCTGATCTAACATCCATTTTGAAGACATTTCAACAGTTCAAAAGTTTGTCTCCTTTTTTTCAACGTGTGGTTTTCATGCAACTGTTCAGCTGTTTAAACTGCGTACTTTCACTTGTGTTGTAAGCTCATGACAGGTGCTTTGCGCAACGTCCTCGTATCCGGACGTCGCCTAACCACATTACTGATTTCCTGTCACTTGCTTCAAGTGACACTGTTTCTCAACTTTGAACTTTGCTCTACTAATCCTAAACGTGAAAAAAAACTTACTAATAGAGATAAATCACTTGACTTAACAATTAAAAGTGAAATCCAGATCTAACTTTTACAATCACTTAATGAATACTGTACTTCTTTGATCACAAAATAGATTATAAAGCAGTGGTTCTTAACCTGGGTTCGACCGAACCCCAAGGGTTCGATGAGCCGGTCTCAGGGGTTCGGCGGAGCCTCTGCCCCAGATGTAAAGACACACTTGTGTAAACACTGGTGTGACCGGTGTTGCCAGATAGAGTCCCACCCGCCCAAAGCACTCTACCGCAAAAGTCAGAAGGAAAATCGCGGTGAACCGCCCAATCTGGCAACACTGGTGACGACTGCAGATTCAGTGCTGATGCAGAAATTTAGCGTGCGCATTCATCAATGGCTGTCGTGTCGTAGTTGTACGTCGTGTGTTTTTTTCACAATATTTTACAAACTACGGTAAATGTGTCGAGCAAAAAAAGAAAGTGGTTGGACGAATATGTCCAACATGGATTCACGTGTGTCACGGAACGGGATGGAAGTCAGCGTCCTATCTGCATGATATGTAATGCGAAGTTGAGCAACTCTAGTCTTGCACCGGCAAAATTAAAGGAACACTTCATGAAGATGCATAGAGACGGGGAACACAAGAACACAACACTTGCTGAATTCAAGGTGAAACGAGCCAGATATGATGAATCCCTCTTTTGTAATATATAGCTTATTTCTGCTTTTCAGCTTTTTCTACTACTATTTGTTTCTATGCTAATTTTAGCTTTTTAAGTTAATTCCACATTTAATGCTCTTGTTTCAAAAAATGTCAGCCTAATTCAGCAAAAATGTGCTCTCTCAACTTCATTCTGGTGATGCTTCTTTCTGCTATTTTAGCTACTTTTCAGCTGAATCTTTTTTTCTAATTTTAGATTTTCTTCAGATAATTTCCACATTTTTGTGCTCATTTCTGCTTCTTTCAGCCTAATTGGGCAAATATATTCTTTTTGCTTTCTTCTGCTAATTTAAGCTTATTCTACCTTTTCAGCAACATTTTTTAGTACTTTTTCTGGTTTAAGGTAAATTAAATTTTTTGTGGTAATTTCTGACACTTTCAACCTAATAATTACCTTTTTTTGTTAATTTCAAGGTGAAACGAGCCAGATATGATGAAAGGGCCACTCTGCCTGCTCTTGGATTTGTACCTGTTAGCAAACCGATCATCGCAGCATGTATGAAGTTGCTTATCTGATCGCAAAGCAGGGTAAGCCACACTCCATCAGTGAAACTCTCATAAAACCAGCTGCATTAAAGATGGCAAATCTGCTACTCGGAACAGCAGCTGAAGATAAATTATCCAAAATAAGAAGTCACACTGATTTGCAGTTATGTAATGTGAGCAATGCTTTACTTTGGCCCCAAAAGAGTATTTTGTGTATTCAAAACAACAAAATACAAATTAAAAAAAAAAAAGCACTGTGTTGGTTTTGTTCTTTGTTCTTTGAGCAAGGTGATGTTGTAGAATTTGGAGAAAAAAATCATATTTTATATATTACAAAAGAGGGGTTCAGTGAGTGGGCATATGAAACTGGAGGGTTCGGTAGCTCAAAAAAGGTTAAGAACCACTGTTATAAAGGAACTTTTGATTACAAAAAAATATAACATTTGATTGTTTCAGCATCTCTTGACTGACAGACATAAAATCTTTTATTTTAATCAACACACCCATAAAACTAATTTTATTGAACATTCATTCAGTAAGACTGTTGTATTTACCTGTCCACATCCACCAGACCTGTGCAGTCTGACCTCAACACATCTTTTCATCCACCTAACTTGACACTTGCAAGTTAAATATTAGGTCCGAGCTAAATATTTCATTAGCAAATTAAATATTTAGTTTAGGAATTAAATGTTTGGCTTAGGAATTAAATGTTTAGTTTTTGAAAATACATACAGTATTTAACTTGGAAATTAAATATTAAATTTACACCTAAATATTTAGTTCATTTACTAAATATTTAACTTGCAACTTAAACATTTGGTTTGTCAATTAAACATTTAGCTTGGTCATAAACATTTAGTTTGGAAACTAAATATTTAGCTTGCTAAATAAATATTTAACTTGCAAGTTAAGTATACACATCAAAAAAAAGTTTTGGAAAAATTGAAAGAGGATCTAGATAAACAAGATTGGAATGATGTGTATGTTGATGATGCGAACAGAGCATATGATGAGTTTATGAATATCCTGGAAGCTCTGTATGAAAAGAATTGTGTGCAAACAAATTACACAAAGAGAAATACGATTGATCAACCATGGATGACAAAAGGGTTGAGAAATGCTTGTAAAAAAAGAATTATTTGTATTCATGTTTCTTGAAATTGCGAAGTCAGAGCGCTGAAGAAAAATATAAAAAGTATAAAAATAAATTAGTAGGGATTATAAGGAAACATAAGAAAGAATATTATAGTAAATTATTAGATAAAAGTAATGGTGATATGAAAGCAACATGGCGAGTAATGAATAGTGTCCTGAAGAATCATAAAGCAAAAACTGGTATTTCAAAATATTTTGTAAAAGACAACGATGAAATTCATGATGAAAATGAAATTGTAAATGGATTTAATCAATATTTTGTGAATGTTGGATCAAGCCTTGCAGCTAAGATACCAAAAGTAGATAAAAATGTGATCCACTCAATTACAGGTTGTGCAAATAGTATTTTTCTAAATGGAACTAACAAAGAGGAAATAATGAATGTAGTAAAACATCTTACAGACAAGAGATCGAAAGACTGGGTGGACATGGATATGATGTTTGTGAAGGACATAATGAGCCATGTTATTGAGCCGTTCACATACATATGTAACTTATCATTTTCAACAGGAATATTTCCAGATAATATGAAAGTAGCTAAGGTCGTTCCTCTTTTTAAAAATGGTGATAAATGTGTATTCAACAATTATAGACCTATATCCTTGTTACCACAGTTTTCAAAAATTCTTGAAAAACTATTTGTAAACAGACTAGACCAATTTATAGATAAACAAAATATTCTAAGCAACAGTCAGTATGGGTTTAGATCAAAAAACTCTACATCAATGGCTCTCATACTACTGCTGTCGATCAAAATATTCTAAGCAACAGTCAGTATGGGTTTAGATCAAAAAACTACATCAATGGCTCTCATACTACTGCTGTCGATCAAAAACAATATTGTATCAGTATTTTTGTTGATTTCAAAAAAGCATTCGATACTATTGATCACACCATTCTCCTAGAAAAACTGAACAAATATGGTATTAGAGGACCAGCATTACAGTGGGTATCTAGCTACTTAAAAGATAGGAAACAATTTGTACAAATAAATGATGTAAGATCTGACCTCTGTAATATCACATGTGGAGTTCCCCAAGGCTCTGTACTTGGACCAAAGCTTTTTATTTTATATGTGAATGACTTGGTAAATGTGTCAGGACTCCTTAAATGTGTACTTTTTGCTGATGATACCACTTTTTTCTGTTTAGGTGAAGATATAGAACAAATGTTGGAATTGATAAAGACAGAATTTGTCAAGATACAAACTTGGTTTAAAATAAATAAATTATCATTAAATCTAGAAAAAACTAATTACATGATATTCGGTAATAAAAAGAAAACTGTTGATGTTCCACTCAAAATTGAGGATGTTGAGATTTGTAGAGTGAGTGAGGTGAAGTTTTTGGGTGTTATCATTGATGACAAACTGACATGGAAACAACACATAAATTCTGTAAGAATAAAAATAGCTAAATCGATAGCAGTACTGTACAAAGTCAGAGACCTATTGAATGATAAAGCTCTGTATTTGTTGTATAACACAATCATTGTTCCACACTTAATCTATTGTATTGATGTTTGGGGGAATGCGTGTAAAACAATCACAAAACCTATTTTTGTATTACAGAAAAGAGCTGTAAGAATTATCACTAGAAAGCATTACCGTCATCCATCAAGTACATTATTTTATCAACTAAAATTATTGAAGTTCCATGATTTGGTAGACTATAATATTTTATCAGTTATGTATAGAGCTCAAAATAATGCATTACCTTTAAATATCCAAATGCACTTTGTTAAAAGACAAAGTTGTTATAATCTTAAGGGGACAGAGTTGTTTGTAAAACCACAATTCAGAACCAGTTTGAAGGGACGTTCTACCTCAATCCAGGGAATTAGATTATGGAATGGCTTGGAGAATGTAGTTAAAAATGCCAAGTCAATGTTTACATTTAAAAAAATGATCAAAACAAATGTGTTAAAAAATATATATGAAATAGCGTAATGTGTATTGTATTAGTTAGAAAATTAGAAAGAGTTAGTCATTTTGTACTGTTGGTTGAAGATTATTATTGTTTAATCTGATTGTTGGAAAAAGTTGGTTGAAGATTATTATTGTTTACATGGTTGATTATTGTTGTTTAATCTGATTGTTGGAAGTAAGGGGCAGATATAATAAGATTTATTCTTCTTTCTGCTACCTTTCATTTTTTTTAAATTTTGTACACTATCATTTATGAGATTGTCTTGTACTGTATTGTTTCTTTTGTAAAAAAAATGAACAAATTTAATAAACATAAACACAAACATTTGTTAACTAAATATTTAGCTTGTAAATTAAATATTTAGTTTGAAATTATATTTATAAATGTATGAATAACATGGTGAAAATCTCACTTTGAAAAAACATTTTTTTCTCATGAAAGGCTAAATAAACCAAAATATTGCTGTTAATGTTGTGTAACTTTACTTGAGGAGCAGCTACGTGCCTGCGGCCTGCTCTGGAATCCAGCACCGAGCCTCCCTTCATCGCGCCCGCAGTGGAAACGCCACAAACGGCGTGACAGGAAACAGAAGCGGGGTAAGCGCAGAGGTATCAGAGCTAGGCTAGCAGCTAGCCCACACAAGCCGGCTATTCCATCCATGGTTTTGGCTAACGTACGCTCCTTGGACAACAAATTGGATTATATACGCCTGCTACGAACAACACAAAAGACTGTGAGAGACTGTTGTGTGTTTGTATTCACGGAAACGTGGCTTAACAACAACGTTCCGGACCATGCTGTTCAGCTCGAGAGGCTAACATGATACAGAGCGGACCGAACACTCGAGGGAGGTAAGACACGCGGAGGTGGGCTGTGTGTTTACATCAACAACGCATGGTGTCTGGATGCTGCGGTGGTCTACAAACACTGCTCACCTTTAGTGGAGTTTCCATCCATCCATCCATTTTCTTCCGCTTATCCGGGGTCGGGTCGCGGGGGTAGTAGCCTAAGGCCCTGTTTACACGGACACTGTGTGGGGGAAACGGAACTTATGGGCATGTTAATTAGGTCAAAAGTTTTGCGTTGACACAGGCGAATTCTGTGGATACGACTCTCTCCCCCCCCCACCCCCAGTCCTCATGACTTCACTGTAGTTACCATGCTGGGCCATTAGATGGCGCTGTGATTTTTGGAACCTTCACTACTGCGCATGCGTGCTGCCTGAGGTAAACAGAGCAGACGAGGCAGCCTGTTTTCCTCTCTGGCTAAAAGTTCAGCTAACTACAAGTTGTTGTCAACAAGTTAACAACAAGTTAAAGCTGGAATTTGGATAAGAGTCAACAGATTTGACACCAAGTGGGACCGCTTCATCTAACAAGCTCCACACCAGATGCTGAGCAGACCTGAACCGAGTGACGATGTCTGACTTTAGTCCGTGAGAATCAGCTGATTTCCAGCAGCGCTACAAGGTAAACAATGTTCTTAATAATGTTTCCTTGTGTTTAGTTCGATCACAGAACAACCAACTGAGGTTTTATTTTTATTTTTTTCCTGCGAGGTCGAAGCTGTTCCACGAAGCGGACCGGCGGTTCGGATGTGGGTCCAGTTTCCACCAGGATGAAAACAACAGAGTCCAGTTCATTAAAGTTCGGTTAACGTGTTTTTAAAAGTGTTCAATTTAATTCTCAGTGTTTGTGACATGAGTTTGTGGTGTTGAATAAATAAATAAATTAAAAATCAACCTGGTGTCTTCATTTTCAACATGCAGCATGTTAGGCATGACGTAACGAGTCCAGATAGCTTCATTTAGCTCAGATAAATTTAAATATCTCCCACGCTAACATAAATACTGTTTATTATTGTTAAACTGTTAATATATAGCACATTTAGTATGTTATAGTGCAGCGTGACACGTGAAATGTCCGACTGCCTCGTTAACAGCGACAACTGGATCCAGGCAGCTGGCTCTCTTCCAACACAGATGCAGGTAAGGTGTAGAATAATTAAATATGAGAATCAAAATATATTCCATCAGCTATAGTTCAGAAAGTGGTGCGTGTGTCCACTGTCCAGTCCACCGCCATTGTTAAAATGCCGGCTGTCTGCGCGTGCGTGCTGCGTGCATGTGTTCAAACAAAAGCTCCGCGGGAGATGTTTACATTATCAACGGGGGGTCAGCGAAAAAGTTCCACCTTGAGAGCAGGATCAGAAAAGTATCGGAGTCAAAGAGGGGGGCCAGCAGCGTCGTGTAGGCGATAAGCAAAGTCGCAAAGAGAAAGTAGCGGTTACACTCAAAATACGCGCCGTGTAAACTGGCCCTAAGTAGGGAGGCCCAGACTTCCCTCTCCCCAGCCACTTGGAGCAGCTCCTCCGGGGGAATCCCAAGGCGTTCCCAGGCCAGCCGAGAAACATAGTCCCTCCAGCGTGTCCTGGGTCTTCCTCTGGGTCTCCTCCCGGTGGGACATGCCCGGAACACCTCACCAGGGAGGCGTCCAGGAGGCATCCTAACCAGATGCCCGAGCCACCTCAACTGGCTCCTCTCGATGTGGAGAAGCAGCGGCTCTACTCCGAGTCCCTCCCGGATGACCGAGCTTCTCACCCTATCTCTAAGGGAGAGTCCAGACATAGTGGAGTTTATGACTATTAAATGCAGACCGTTCTATTTACCGAGGGAATTTACAGCTGTTATGATTGTTGCTGTATATATTCCTCCAAGCTCCAACAGCAAAGTTAGAAATGAGGCACTGAATGAATCTGCACATCAGTGAGCAGCAAACTGCCCATCCTGATGCTTTTCTCATCATGGCTGGTGATTTCAACCAAGCAGATTTAAAGAGTGTATTTCCAAAAACATACAGAAACATAAACTTTGTAACAAGAGGAAACAACAACACACTGGACCAAGTTTACACCACCATGAAAAATGCCTACAGAGCCCTGCCCCTCCCCCACATTGGTGCTTCTGACCATATCTGTGTTATGCTAAACCCAGCTGGCATTCGACCGACTTTAAACGTTTAAATATGGTTGAAATAGCGTCAGTTTAAGAAAAAACATTCATTCAACATCAAAACAATGTTGAACACCAAACCATTGAAATGGTGTTGTTAACTCACTGTGGATTCACCTTTGAAATATAAACCAGTTTTGAGTTGTATGTATTATCAACATTATTTTTCACAAACGTGACTAAAAGATTTTGCTGGAATATGTTGGTTGAAAAATAACCTTGTTCCAACATCCAATCAATGTTGATTAATTAACCGTTGGAAAAGTGTTGACACATGAATACTGATTCAATGTTGAAACCTCAACTATGAATCTAATGTTTGAGTTCTTCATTCCTTTTTATTTTCTCCCGGCGTCTTTTCGGAACTTTTTTTTCTTTTTTTTTTTTGTATGGTGAACGGTGTGCGCACTAGATGGCGGTAATACACTGGAAGGTTGTAAACTGCCGTAAAACCTCACAGAAGAAGAAGAAGAAGAACAGAACGTTGTGCGCATGCGTGGAGTGGATTGTCTTGGTCACAGAGGCTGCGCGGGCCGTATTTAGCTGCAACAACGGTAAGTAAAGTTTTGTAAATCTATCACATTAGTTAATAAACCCTTGACAAACTTTGAACGATTATTTTGGGGGCATACAGTCAACAGCAGAATTTACCAACGGCTTACTAGCTGTGCCGATATTTTCGAGCTGTATATTTCGAGCTTCGAGATTTTTTTCGAGCTAGCTAGCTAGCTAGCTAGCTTGGACCGCATGCTACCGTCTACCGTCCGAGCTAGCTACACTGGCTCCGCACGGCGGCTGTGTGTAAACAGTCTCATTGATATATTGGGTGCGTATTTGCTGCGGAGGTCGGACCGGAGCGGAACGCATGTAGTGTAGGGGCTAGCAGTCCAGTATTAGCGCGGGCTAGCTAGCTGGCTATCCCGCGCTAACACTGGGCTGTTGTACTTGTGATGGTCTGCTGAATGAGGTGGTTGGGAAAAAAAGAGCTGGAGTTTAATGTTTTTGTGGTCTGCTCTGTTAGGCCACTAAGCCTAAAATGTCTCAGAAATATGTTTAACATTAAATGATAAAACTTATCCCCCATACTGCCCATCGATCAATGACTTTTTTTAATCATGTGCTTTAAAAAAACAAACAAAAAAAACATTGTTCCCCCTCTTATATCTGTCAGCATTGGCTGTGGTCACACAAAGATGTGAGGACAGATGTGAGGACAAGACAGGCCACTTTTTTCCTTAAAGTCATAAAGAACGTTTCATCCTCCATCTTTAAAAAAATAATAATTTCCACCTTTCTCTTCATTAAACGTTACACGTTTGTGTTTACAGTCAGTCCATCCTGGTTATGGCTTCCTGTCAGAAAACACAGAGTTTGCAGAAGCTTGTAAACGGGAAGGAATCATCTTCATCGGACCGCCTTCTTCAGCCATCCGAGACATGGGCATCAAGAGGTGACCCGCCTTCCTGAAACACATATTTTTGAGTTTTTCTGATGAGGACTGAGCGTCTTTGCAACTGTAGACATTTTTTTCCAAAAGTTATAATGCAAGTTTTTTTTTTCTTGTCTCAGCACATCCAAACACATCATGTCAGCTGCTGGGGTGCCAATCACAGGTGGTTACCATGGAGAGGACCAAACCAACGAGAGGCTGCAGGCAGAGGCTGCAAAGATTGGTTATCCTGTGATGATCAAGGCAGTCCGTGGAGGAGGAGGAGGGAAGGTGAAAGGACACAGAGAAGAACTGAAATAACTTTGATAGCATAACTTCCACGAGCTTGATTTGAACCTTGCGTGTTTTAGGGAATGCGTATCGCCCGGTCAGACTCGGACTTCATCGAACAGCTGGAGTCAGCGAGACGTGAAGCCAGGAAGTCCTTCAATGATGACGTCATGCTTATTGAGAAGTTCGTAGAGGATCCCAGGTACGCTCAGAGGACTGTTTGATTTGGTCTTTGAAGAACTAGCAAGTTTTCAAATGTCTCGCTGTGTGTTGTTGGCAGACATGTAGAGGTTCAAGTGTTTGGAGACATGCACGGTAACGCCGTCTATCTGAGAGGGACTGCAGCGTCCAGCAGAGACATCAGAAGATCATAGAGGAAGCTCCAGGGGTGAGTGGAGTTCACAGCTGTTTACATTTAAAACAGATGTCCGTTTGACACGGTTTAATCAAAACAGGGTTTATATTCAGCATCTTTGTCACATGAGACATTTTAAATTCAAAGATCCGGACTTGAAGTTGAGGTACTTTTTGTGAAGTAATCCTTCCATCGGTGTGTAATTGTGACATTATTTTCTTCTTAATACAGTATTTGTTTTTAGTCCCGTGAATTATTTGAGTAAAAACATGATTTATTTATTTATTTTAATTTATTCATTTTAAATTAAAACGCAAAACAATTTCACATATTGTATGAAAACAAAACATAAAATGAAAGGTAGCAGAAAGAAGAAGAATCTTATTATACCTGCCCCTTTTTTAAAACAATCAATTGAAAAATCAATTCAAACAATAATCATCTATAAATAACAGAACAAAATGAATAACTCATCCCAATTTTCAATTTCTAGTACATTTCACATTTAACTAATTTATGTGTTTTTTCAACAATTTAGTTTT